>BMAC01000909.1:49946-75956 GCA_014905375.1 Phtheirospermum japonicum | reverse complement strand
TTTGCCCATTTTTATCTCTCTCCATTTTTATTGTTTTGTTGAAATGCTTTTATCCTTGTATCGAAAAGCTCATTTAGGACTATTTATTTTGTTTGCCAAACACTGTAGCTTTGGATTTTTTTTTAATTTTATTTATTTATGTTTTTCAACACATATTAGGTTATGTTTGCTTCTATTTTTAGTCATTTGCTGGGCCAATTTATTTACAAAAAGAAATATTGAAGGCTGAATTGATAAAAAAAAAAAAAAAAAATTGGGGGGAGTGGGACGCCTCAATTTGTAAAAAAAAAATTTAAAAATCCGTTAGCGGGACGCTATAGATACTTAGAAAATTAGCATAGAGTTCGGAATTTATGTGTTGTATACAAATACAAATAAATCCTTAATTGTAGTATTAATTACGAGAGATAATACCGTTTGTAGTATAAAATGTGAGACATAATTACGTCGATTAATTTAATAAATTGTGAAGATTGATACTTAATAAGTTCATGAGTTCATGAGTGATTTTGAAATGATATTGTGAGGCGAAAGAATCACAGAAAAAAAAAAGAAAAAAAAAGCATATATCTCTATTTAGGGAAAGTTAACTTTCTATACGAGCTTTTTAATGTAAATAGTGGGATTTAAAAACTTGAGATAAACAATATTTTATGGAACTTAATAAATTATCAAGATTTATTCTTAATCAGTTAATTATGGTGAGTTGGAATGCCGCAAGTTGAGGTGAAAGGAATCACTTCAAAACTAACAAATAAATACTCTTAATGTTATGGGATTTTATACATAATTTTGAAAAATTAGCCATAAATTCGGAATTTATGTGTTCCATGTATATTAACAACACCTAAATCATTAATTGTAGTATAAAATTATGGAAGAGATAATTACGCCGATTAAACTCAATAAATTGTGAAGATCGATATTTTTGGCCCATTTTTATCTCTCTCCATTTTTATTGTTTTGTTGAATGCTTTTATCCTTGTATCGAAAAGCTCATTTAGACTATTTATTTTTGTTTGCCAAACACTGTAGCTTTGGATTTTTTTTTAATTTTATTTATTTATGTTTTTCAACACATATTAGGTTATGTTTGCTTCTATTTTAATAAACCACTTAAAAATGTATTTGCAACTACTCCCTTAAAATAAATATTTTGATGTGCCTAATAATAATTATATCTTTACATTTGAATAATCTATCGAATCACTTGCAAATTATATATCATGATTATGATAATTTTCAATATTAAATACTTTTAATTTGAAGCTAAGCATATTGTTTAATTCTTCCTTTATCACATTCTAAGAATCCTAAACAAATTACAACAGATTATAGAAATTATGTAAAATGGCTTAATATAGGCCATATAGCTAAAAACTCTCTTATTTTCGTAATTGAATTGATAACATATTACATTACTCTTATGGCAAATTTCAAAGGTTTAGTTTTTGTTGCCTCAAGAAAAATGCAGCGCAAAAAAACAAATTAGACAAATAGAAACAGATTTAAGAACAAAAATTATTTCTAAGAAAATCCATCTTTGGAGGGCAAATAGCAGCTGCTTCTTAATCATCCAATTACATTTTCTTCTCTCTCCCAAACCCCATCTCGCGATTTCTTGAAGTCCAAATTCTCATAAATACATGTTTTTTGCATGCATATGATCAAGAATGGCGAAAAGACGCGCCTTTTCGGATTTTTGATGTCTTTTGGTTTGAGGGCAACAAAGGAGGAGGAAAGAGAGAAGTTTTTTTAAGACTCTTTTTTTGACGCTTCGCTATTTCTTTCTTCCAGAATTCTTCTATATAACCCGAGTTATGAAATAATATTCCTTCATCTCCTCTTTCAAACTTCACCCTCAAATCCAAATGGGTCATTTTGGGCCTCTTTTCTTACTACTTTCTTTCTCATTCTCGTTAGTTTGTTGTTCCGAAATCGTAATCGATGATGATTCTGAAAATCCTCAGACGTACATTGTCCGAGTTCAGAATGATTTAAAACCACCCGTTTTCTACGATGTTGAACGGTGGTACGAAGCCACTCTTCGAAGCCTCGACTCCAACACTCTGGAAAACTCCGAAAACCCGAAAACCACCCGAAAATCCCAAGACTTTCTCCATGTTTACAAAACAGTTTTTCATGGCTTTTCAGCTAAATTAACTCCACAACAAGCCCAACAACTCTTAAAGCGACGTGAGGTTATTGCCGTTTTTCCGGACCGTCTTCGACAACTACACATAACCCGGTCTCCTTCTTTTCTCGGCTTGTCCTCGGAAAATCCGGCCGGCTTGCTGAACGAAGCTGACTCAGGCTCAAACGTCATCATCGGAATTTTCGACACAGGCATATGGCCAGAACGACGTAGTTTTCACGACCAGGGTCTAGATCCAGTCCCGTCCAATTGGAAAGGCGAGTGTATGGAAGCTGATAATTTCACCAGAGCTCACTGTAACAAAAAAATCATCGGCGCCAGGTATTTTACCGCCGGCTACGAAGCTCGGAACGGCGCGATTAATTCGTCGGAGGAGTTCAGATCAGCCAGGGACTCCGACGGCCACGGGACCCACACGGCGTCCACCGCCGCCGGCAGAGCCGTCGGAAACGCCTCTCTCTTCGGCTACGCCGGCGGGGTCGCCGTCGGGGTCGCGCCGAAGGCGCGAATAGCGGTGTACAAGATCTGCTGGAAGTATGGGTGCGTGGACTCCGATATTCTCTCCGCCTTCGACAAGGCGGTGGAGGACGGAGTGAATATTATTTCGATTTCTGTTGGCGGCGCCAATGTGCCCTATAATTTGGATCCGATGGCAATTGGGGCATTTGGTGCTATGGAGAGGGGTATTTTAGTCTCAGCATCTGCTGGTAATGGTGGCCCTACTAAAATGACGGTGGCGAACGTTGCTCCGTGGATTACAACAGTCGGCGCTAGCACAATTGACAGGAGATTCCCGGCGGATCTGGTGCTCGAAGACGGGCGGGTGATCAATGGGGCGTCCCTCTACAGCGGCCCCCCTCTGCCTGAAAAGACTTATCTGCCCTTGATATACGGTGGGAACGCCTCCGCTGGCTGGACCATCGGCGGGCGGCGCATTGTGAGCTTCACGGCCTCCACTTGCATGGCCGGCTCTTTGGACGAGAACTTGGTCCGGGGCAAAATCGTAATTTGCGACCGTGGCGGCAATGATCGTGCCGCGAAAGGAGAGGTCATTAGAAAAGCGGGCGGCTTGGGTGTGGTGGTGGCGAACGTGGCGCCGATTGGCGAAGGCCTCGTCGCCGACTCGCATTTGGTTCCGGGCCTTGCCGTAACTGAGTCCGCGGGCCGCATGATCCATGGCTACATCAATTTGAGCCCAAACCCAAGGGCGACAATGGTATTTCGTGGCACGGAGGTGGGAATAACACCGGCTCCGGTTGTAGCTTCGTTCTCGGCCCGTGGCCCAAGCCTCGACACACCCTACATTCTAAAGCCCGACATAATTGCTCCAGGTGTAAACATCCTCGCAGCTTGGCCCGATGGCGTGGCGCCAACCGAGCTAACCTCCGACACACGGCGCACCGAATTCAACGTGGCTTCAGGCACATCCATGTCCTGCCCACACGTTTCTGGCGTGATGGCTCTGTTAAAAGGGGCCCACCCTGATTGGTCGCCCGCTATGATCCGATCAGCCATGATGACCACGGCTTACAGCCAAGATGCCAAAGGCGAGCAGATACTCGATGAGACATCTTATAACACATCGACGGTGTGGGATATGGGCGCAGGTCACGTGAATCCGGAGAGAGCCGTCGATCCAGGGTTAGTCTATGATATCACCCCAGACGATTATTTGAATTTTATGTGCGCGTCGAATTTCACCCGTCAGGAAATAAGACTAGTAGCTAGGAGGCCAATCAGTTGCGGTAAAAATAAATCCAAGCCGTGGGATATCAATTATCCGGCCATCACCGTAGATTTCGAGGCATCCGAGACGATGGATCTTGAGATTGTAGTTGACAGGACTGTGACGCATGTTGGTGAATGTGCAGCTAGCTACGGTGTGACAGTGATTAATCCGAAAGGGGTAACTGTGACAGTAAATCCTGCGAAAATAGAATTTAACGCTAAGGGTGAAAAGCAAAGTTATAGCGTGAGGATAAAGGCTGAGAAGATGGTGGCGCCTGGGAATACGATGACTGAGGCGGGGAAGATAACTTGGTCGGATGGGCGGCGGCAGGTGGTGTCTCCGGTGGTGGTGATGTGGAATTTTGATAACGATGTATTAATAATATGATGGAGCTTCTTTAGCACGAGATTTCAAGAAGTTTATGTGGAGGTTATCCAAAGATAAATGAATTTGTCCTTTAATATCTCAAACTGATTCTATTTTGATTAGCTAGTTTTAATAATAGTAGTGTACAATATCAAGAATGGATGATTGTTGAGAAAAGTTGGATGTCCCCGTAAATTAGATTTCATTGCGCGAATCAGTTATATAAGGAAATATAGAAATGGGAAACAATCTAATGGAAGGTTGAAATTAACATGGCAAGCAAAAGAGGAATAAAGATAAAGAGTATCTCCAATGCATTGTCGATTGAACTAAAATATTTTGTATATAATTTTAAAAGTTTTATGTGGTAAAAAAATATATAGTCAATATCTAGTACACCATTGATATTTAGATGATTGGCGTAAAATATTTTGCATATAATTTAAAAAAATTTATATGGCAAAAAATATATAACCAAAATCTAGAACATCGTTGACATTTAGATGATGTATTATACCAGCAGAGGGATGGATATGATTGGGATTCCATGTGCATACCCAGCTTTGAGTGGACGGACGAGGAATCAATTTTCTACACATTTTGCCAAATTGACCGCCACCGCCTGAACCGCCTAAAACCACACCTATGGTTTTACTTCTTATAACCGTGCTTTGATTTTTTATTTTTTTGTAAAACTTCATATCGCAATGCGGTTTTAAAATACTTTAAAAATCGAAAAATCGCACTGTGATCATCCCTAGGAACAGGGTTGTCAACATTTGATGACGGGTTAGGCCCGTCAGCAATTTCAAATTATCCTAACGGGTTCAGAGCTGTCAACATTTGCTGACGGGTTAAACCCGCCAGCTTTCAAATTATGCTGACGGGTTGTACCCATCAGCAATTTCAAAATTTAATGACAGCCACCATGCCGTTAGCATATTATATATATTTTAATTTTATTTATTATTTTTACCTGTATCTGTGTCACAAATTAATAATCAAATACGAAGATAATTTACATGTCCCAAAAAATATAAAATTAAAAATAAAATTTAATTAATTAACATACCCTATAATGTGTACATTTGAAATCAAACATAAATATTATATTCCTAACACTATTACTATGCAGTATCATCTGGAGAATCAGAGTTCGACCGCCGACGTCGCGCTCTCATCGCTGCGACAACTTCCTCCATCACCTACATCTCAAGCCGTTCACGAGCATGCGCCTCGCGCATCGCCTGAAGTTGCACCTGATGTGCCTGCTTATTCGCCTCGAGCTGAGACTCAACTTTTCTCTTGAACGTATCCAAGTGTCTGGAGCTCTGTAACACGGCTAAAGAAAGTATTACCATGGTGTTGGCCTGTGGCGTGCCCTTGAGTGATAAAACCACTCCCTTGAAATCCTAGAGCTTGCTCGGAAGGTGGCGGGGGAATGTGGCTAGATAGCCCGGTCTTGTCGCTTGCGTGGAGCTCCTCATGAACTCCGGGCTCGGTCGTATTAGAACTTTGAGGGTCGGCCCGGGGAGATTTCCCAATAGGGTCGAGAAACGGGCCCGTGTTTGGAAGATTGTTCGCCATATGAAAATCAAGAAGTAAGGGATGTCGAAAATGTCGTAATCGTTCGGGGTTAGAAGTATAAGGGAATAATTCGTGGCCGAGCGAACGACGACCTTGCATACACTCAAAGAAATCGTCAAATAAAAAGAAAAGCTAAAAATACAATGAAACGACAATTAAATCGAAGGCCTTAACCAAGCCGTGTCGCAACGACGCCATTTTGTTAGTTAGAGTTTTTGTGGTGTTGAAATATATTCAACGGGTTCTTGGCTTGGTATTATCAGACTTCAATCCATTTGCAAGTTTCAACGTGTTTCAAGCTCAAGAGATGAAAGAAAACCGAAAATAATGCAATTAAAAATATCATACTAAACTAGAAATTGAAATGATAAGTTGGTAGGATGCCTCAATCGTATGCCCAAATTGAAAATGTAAGCAATTAATAAAAACAAACAAAAACAAGCATTGTTTCATCAAGTACTACCATGCATGAAAACTCAAATAATTCAAATTGGTAAAAATTGAAAGTATCAAAGTAAAGAGCAATGAAAGTTGACGTAAAAGTTCAAATCTTTTGAAAAAATAACGAGAAACGAAAAGTAGATCTAGAATTCAATTTAAAACCATGCATGGAAATTTAATTCAAAATAAAGCATATGTAAAACTCAAAGTCATGATGATCAAGGACCTGATCTATAGCCTAGGTGTGTCACTCAACTAGAATCCATAGTCAATTCACAAGTTTCATCATGAAATTAAGTAGCTAAGACAAAAAGCATAAATGAAGAACAAGCATGAAAATGAAGAACAAAGCTTGAAATTAAAAGGAAAGCTTACTAAAATTAAATGGAGAATCTCAAGGCTTGAATTACAATGAAAGTTCTAATCCAAAGGAGTATTTGGATTCATCTTGGGCTTACAAACCCAAGGCAAAAAGGTTGAAATTTAAACTAAGACCAAGAGAGAGAAAATATTCCAAAACCCATGCAAGTTTGGGAGATTTGAGTCATGCTCTACCCAATGAGTGTTGTGTGCTATTTATACTAACTTAATTTTAGTTTTCATGGGCCAATTTGGCCTTAGAGCCCCTTAAAATCTCGGGTTTGACCCAATTTTGACCTGTGTTGACCAGGATGGCTCAAGGTGGCTCGGTGCGGCTCGGTGTGGTTCGGTGCGACTGGCTTGGGCGCTGCTGGGTATGGTCGGTGTTGGCTTCGTGAGGGCGAGGAAATGGCAGCACCTGCCTGGCCATCTCACATGGCGTGGAGATGGCGAAGAGATGGCTTGGGCTGGCTGCACATGGCGTGGAGATGGCCAAGGAATGGCTTGGGCTGGCTGCACATGGCGTGGAGATGGCGAAGAGATGGCCAAGGAATGGCTTGGGCTGGCTGCACATGGCGTGGAGATGGCGAAGAGATGGCCAAGGAATGTCCACCATTCGAGCAAGTTTGCCACTTTGGAACTCCTTTTTGGCTTGATATTTTGACCTCCATGCCTTAGTTTGAATTCAACACATCAAACCACCTATAAAATGAGAATCATAAAAACTCAAGAAATTCATCAACCTCAAATCAATTAAAACCATTTAAGACAATGTATTGTAGAGCCATTGGAATTGATCGTCTTTCTTGGTATTTTGAAGCCGAGATGGATAAGGCAGAGAAGTCTTTGGAATCGGTGGCTTATAAGCATTCGAGGATTTATAAAAGCCATTGGGGCATTCGTTTGTCGGCAAGGCACTCACGGGGGTAGAAGCGGGAGTATCAACAACGGGCGAAGTAGCAACATTCTCATTCGCGGATGGTGGAGCCACTTTGTTATCGATAACCCGGCCACTTCAAAGAGATGTGATCGCATGGGCATGTGATGGTTGGCTCGGTAGTTTCCCCTTTTCATTGGCTTGCTTAAGCATATTCACATCGGTAGCCAATTGGCCAAACTTCGTGTTTAACCCATTCATCGTGGCCTCAAGAGCGGTGACCGAGCCTCAAAAGACGTCGTCATGGATTGCAATTGTTGCAATATCATGGTAAGATTTTGATCGGAGGCCGGTGGCGGAACATTCGTCGGGGGAGATGGTCGAGAGGGGCCCAAGTAAGGGTTTGAATGTCAAAAGTCCGGATGCATGCGATTGCCCGGATGGTATGGGGGATTTTGATTTGATGGCCGAACAAAGGGTGGACGAGAAACATCGTGGCCCGTTTGATAGCTTTGAACCCCACAAACGTCCTCCGATTGAGGCACCGGCATATAATGAGAGGGATTTGACTGGCAATAAAGTGTCTCATGCCCAACTAAACGACAAGTCAAACAAGAAGGATCCACGGTCGGAAGCGACACCTTAGCTATTTGAGCTTTAATAGCGGCCAACTCCTTTTCTAACTCAATCTCTCTCGGGGACGGAATCTCATTCACATCTTTAACCTCATTAGCACTCGAATATAAAGTCCGGGACGATCGTTGTTGGGAATTCTCGGCAAGGGTAGTGAAAACTTTGAGAATCTCATGAGGGGGTTGTTCCGTCATGTTTCCCTCGGCCGTCGTATCCACCATATATTGAAATTGAGGTTCTAAGGCCTCATAGAACGTTTGGATCAAGAGGGTAGACGATGGTGGGGGCAACTATCAAGAAGTTCCTCAAATCGGGCCCAAGCCGAATGAAATGGCTCATTCTTCATTTGTTTGAACGAAATTATCTTCACCCTCAAGGCGGCCGTCTTTTCCATAGAATAGTAATGATCCAAAAACAAGGCCGAGAGTTCGTCCCAAGTGTGAATCGAATTCGGTGTAATGCCCATGAACCACGACAACGCTTTATTTTGCAAGGCATAGGAGAAACAACGAAGACATAAATGCTCCAAACTCATCATATTAGGTCGATGAAAACCCGAGACTTGCCACATAAATTGACGGAGGAATTGGAAAGCATCTTCTTTTGCAAATCCATGAAAAATCGGGAGTCGAGTAAAATCAAGGGAACGGATATCAATTGCCATTATCTCGGGGGGCAAGGTAATGCAAGAAGAAACCGGAGCACCCACAAAGGCCTTACTCACATCTCGCATAGTACGGATGGGGGCATGAGCATTGGGATTCAAACCACCAAAATGGGCGTAAAGATCGGGAACATCATTTCAGACCTCATTAATGGCTTCTCCGAACCCGGGGCCACCATTATAACCATACGGATTCATATTCGGCATAGGATTGTAATTATGCAAGGGAGGACTACCACACGGACCGGTATTCGGGTTCGACATAGTTGGAAAATGTTGAGGAGTTCCATACCCATACGAACCGGGAGTCGGGGCTCCATAACCAAAACCAAATCCATTAAACCCGACATGGTTTGCATCATGCCCTCCCATGCCGGGTTGACTGAAGCCTTGAGAACCGGGGACAATGTGGTTTGCACCTTACCCTCCCACATGTCCCATTCCAACCGAACCACCACCATTCCCAACATGGTTTGCACCATGCCCTCCCATGTTGGGAACAAAGCCTCCATTAAAAGAAGTAGAGAAAGAAGTATTACCATGGTGTTGGCCTGTGGCGTGCCCTTGAGTGGTAAAACCACTCCCTTGAAATCCTAGAGCTTGCTCGGGAGGTGGCGGGGGAATGTGGCTAGATAGCCCGGTCTTGTCGCTTGCGTCGAGCTCCTCATGAACTCCGGGCTCGGTCGAATTAGAACTTTGAGGGTCGGCCCGGGGAGATTTCCCAATAGGGTCGAGAAACGGGCCCGTGTTTGGAAGATTGTTCGCCATATAAAAATCAAGAAGCAAGGGATGTCGAAGACGTCGTAATCGTTCGGGGTTAGAAGTATAAGGGAATAATTCGTGGCCGAGCAAACGACGACCTTGCATACACTCAAAGAAATCGTCAAATAAAAAGGAAAGCTAAAAACAYAATGAAACGACAATTAAATCGAAGGCCTTAACCAAGCCGTGTTGCAACGGCACCATTTTGTTAGTTAGAGTTTTTGTGGTGTTGAAATATATTCAACGGGTTCTTGGCTTGGTATTATCGAACTTCAATCCATTTGCAAGTTTCAACGTGTTTCAAGTTTAAGAGATGAAAGAAAACCGAAAATAATGCAATTAAAAATATCAAACTAAACTAGAAATTGAAATGATAAGTTGGTAGGATGCCTCGGTCGTATGCCCAAATTGAAAATGCAAGCAATTAATAAAAATAAGCATAAAGCAAGTATTGTTTCATCAAGTACTACCATGCATGCATAAAGTACAACCATGCATAAAAACTCAAATAATTCAAATTGGTAAAAATTGAAAGCATCAAAGTAAAGAGCAATGAAATTTGACCTACAAGTTCAAATCTTTTGGAAAAATAACGAGAAACGAAGAGTAGATCTAGAATTCAATTTAAAACCATGCATGGAAATTTAATTCAAAATAAAGTATAAGTAAAACTCAAAGTCATGATGATCAAGGACCCGATCTATAGCCTAGGGGTGTCACTCAACTAGAATCCATAGTCAATTCACAAGTTTCATCATGAAATCAAGTAGCTAAGACAAAAGGCATAAATGAAGAACAAGCATGAAAATGAAGAACAAAGCTTGAAATTAAAAGGAAAGCTTACTAAAATTAAATGGAGAATCTCAAGTCTTGAATTACAATGAAAGTGCTAATCCAAAGGAGTATTTGGATTCATCTTGAGCTTACAAACCCAAGGCAAAAAGCTTGAAATTTAAACTAAGAACAAGAGAGAGAAAATATTCCAAAACCCATGCAAGTTTGGGAAATTTGAGTCATGCTCTACCCAATGAGTATTGTGTGCTATTTATACTAAGTTAATTTTAGTTTTCATGGGCCAATTTGGCCTTAGAGCCCCTTAAAATCTCGGGTTTGACCCAATTTTGACCTGTGTTGACCAGGATGGCTCAAGGTGGCTCGGTGCGGCTCGGTGTGGTTCGGTGCGACTGGCTTGGGCGCTGCTGGGTATGGTCGGTGTTGGCTTCGTGAGGGCGAGGAAATGGCAGCACCTGCCTGGCCATCTCACATGGCGTGGAGATGGCGAAGAGATGGCTTGGGCTGGCTGCACATGGCGTGGAGATGGCCAAGGAATGGCTTGGGCTGGCTGCACATGGCGTGGAGATGGCGAAGAGATGGCCAAGGAATGGCTTGGGCTGGCTGCACATGGCGTGGAGATGGCGAAGAGATGGCCAAGGAATGTCCACCATTCGAGCAAGTTTGCCACTTTGGAACTCCTTTTTGGCTTGATATTTTGACCTCCATGCCTTAGTTTGAATTCAACACATCAAACCACCTATAAAATGAGAATCATAAAAACTCAAGAAATTCATCAACCTCAAATTAAAACCATTTAACTCAATTAATCAACAAATCAAAAGAACACAAAAACTCTAAAATAAGAAAAATAACCTAGAAAACAAAGTTATACGACTCAAGACCCACTAAAAATAATGTAAAACCATAATTAAGAATACGAGAAAAATACAACAATTACATGCAAAACAATCTCCATGATTCATTAGATACGTTTTTAACATCTGATTTACCCAAAGGTAACTCAGATGATACGCCTTTTGTTTCTCACATTGTCTCGAGGTTTCTTTATCGATTCCGGCGAGATCTTGTTCAATATATTGGTTGTCTCAATATGCTACTTACTCTTTGTGTTTCAACTCGTATATTTCCAAATTTTGAAAATATCGCCGAAATGAATGCATATCGGACACTCATTCGCATACATTTTAAAAATAAATCTACTCACCAAAAGTTAATTACATGATTATAATAAATTTTCTTTTAAGTTCTTAATAAACCTATGCTATGATACCATTTTTTGGGGTGATACATTTCGGAATATTTTTTGATAAATTAAAATACATTTTAGGAGTAAAATATAAATTTGTAAAAATCTCTGAGATCCTAGTAACATTTACCCATTCTTTCTCCTTTAAAAAGCCTCAAGGCATATATATAAAATTAGATCCTTTCCAGAGACTTTCCTGCATTTAGCTTTTCCGTCTTTTTTTCTCGGTTTAGTTGTATACTAGTAGAGATTGAAAATGATATGTTATGTTCAAAAAGCGGATCAAATAAGAGATCCACGCGGCGGAATAAAACAATGACGAGATGACATGGAACAAAAAGATCCACGCGATTGAAAAAACCAGCTCTTTATCAACAAAATGAGGTGAAAAAAACAATCATTGCCTTTATTTTAGTCCAAAAAAGTGGGGAGGAAAATCTTACAAATGAGATGAGAAAAAATGATTGTCTTTATTTGTAGTGAGAAACTTACGCTAACAAATTAACAATGATGTATTAAGCCCATGTGGATTTTCTGAATTCAAATCGAAGAATATATTTTTTATGTTTATATTCAATTTATCATATTGATAAAAAAAAATATTAAGAAACCGCGTATAATATCAGACTAGTTATATAATAATTATTTTTTGAGCACATACTATTATCATTATTAATTTAAATAAGTACGATTACGGAAAAATATATTCACAAAATATAAATAATGCATATAACTCGAGGTAAGAAGAGATCAGTTCACAAGCACAATCTCATGGGTTTATTAAATAAATAATATATTTTTTATTCAAAATTACAAAAATAATATATTTTAAAAATTTTTACATTTTTGGGCCGGGACGTCTTTCCCAAGGGCGTCCCGGGTATGTTTGCTCGAAAATTCTTTTTTCGGGCTCAAATGAAAATAAAAAAAAAAAATCTGAGGGGGGCGGGACGCCTTTCCCAGTGGCATCCCGGGTGTTTTATGCAAAAAAAAAAAAAATCGCGAACTGTTGATTTAATAAAACTAGTTTAATAAAAAAAAAATAATAATAATGATTCAAATTTAACCTAGTTTAATTTTAAGCAAATCAAACCAACTTGACACCATTAATTTATTCCCTTGTGATTTGGTTATGGTATTATTATTTCTTAAACTGACTTATTGATTTGGATTAATGTACATTTTTCAAATATAATAAACCAACCCATAAACACCTATAATCTAGAGCGTAAGTAATACAGTATAGCATTCTATTTATTCTGTTATTATTATTATATTTCATTTTCATTTTTTGTTGAGGAGAGGGGTTTTAAGAACTCACAATTTAATTTCTTAACTCACTAGATAATCAGCCCAATTTGGATTTCAATTATGGCGAAAAATTCAAAGCAAATTCATGTTGACACTTGGACTGTGTGGACTGTTGCTGCTGCCGGCCGGACTGTGTGGAAGGGGGAGAGAGAGAAGGGGAAATGGGGGGAGAGAGACGGGGAAATGGGAGAAGGGAGAGAGAGAGAGGAAATAGGGTTTATGCCCGATTTTTTTTTTTTTGCAAATTAGCCCGGGACGCCACTGGGAAAGGCGTCCCGCCCCCATCTTTTTTTTTTCTTTTCAGCCTCGAAAGTTTAGGAACATCAGTTTAGACCCGGGATGCCTCTGGGAATGGCGTTTCGGGTCCATTTTCTAGAACGGTTACGTATACGTATCGTCTAGAATGTGAGTGGGACGCCCTTGGAAAAGGCATCCCGGCCCAAAAATGTAAAATTTTTTGAAAATGTATTATTTTATAATAATTTTAAATAAAAAATGTATTATTTATTTAATAAACCCCAATCTCATCCTTCCTATTTTCATAGAGATGATGGGTCATCTTGGGGCTCTCTCAATTTTCGTTCTCTCTCTCTCTCAATTTTCGTTGATCTTGAATTGCTCGATAAAAGTTTGGTAAAAAATGGAATATCTTGATTTACATGGATAGGCTTTATTACAAAAGATCCACGCGGTTAAGAAAACCCAGCAACTCACATTTTATTTTATTTTTAAAGCCTCTGTTCCTAATAATAATTAACGAGAAAATTTCAACCTCTAATTTTTGCTGTCTTTACGACTCTCTTTTGGTCTCTCTCTCTCTCTTTTTTCCGTTTCTTTTGCAGACCCTCTCTATATAACCCAGAGCTAATTAAGAAGAGATCATTTTACAAGCACAATTTCATCCTTCCTATATTCGTTTCAGATGGTTCATCTTGGGGCACTTTCAGTTTTCGTTTTCTCTCTCATTCTCACTTTTTTGTTATCATTGTTGCGATTAATTGTACTCCAATACAATTTACCACAGCTAGATATTCAAGCTAGACTTGCGGAAATGCTCGAATAATATAAACCGCGCATACACTTGTTTGTAGCAAAAAAAAAAAAATAAAATAACAAGACACACGATATTACGAGGTTCGACAACTAATGTCTACGTCCTCGGGCTCAACAACACACTCTTTTTATTACTTGGAGAAATGATTACAAGTTACACACACTTGAAACCCGAACAAGCTCGACTTTGTTCTAACTCACGCTTTAGTGATAAACTCTATTGTGTTGGAATAATACAATGATCAACACTTTGATCACCCTTTTATAGTTGCCAATTCATGGCATGTTCATTGAACACATCTATAATCTCTTGGCTCTTCATATTCACCGGAAGTCAAAGAAACACTTGTCTCCCCAACTTCATGTATCCAAAGAAGGTAAAGAGTCTTTCAACATTTTCTCAACAATCTCCCACTTGTTGGAAGACTCACCATGTCGTTAACACTTTTCTTGACTTGCATACAACGCTTCCTCTCCGTTTGTGTGTCAGTCGTCTCTCTTTTGACGTTTGAGAGACCAACGAGTTTTGAGCCACTCTTGACTTTCTCCACCGTGACCACTTTGGTTAGCATGTCCGCCGGGTTTTCGTCGGTATGAACTTTCACTAAAGAGAAACTGCCTTTATCCAACAACTCCCGGATGAAATGGTACTTGACATCAATATGCTTTGTTCTTGAATGAAAAGTAGCATTTTTGGCGAGGCAAATTGCACTTTGGCTATCACTGAAAAGCCTGCAATTCTCTTGTTCGTGACCGATTTCTTTTAGAAGACTTTTGAGCCAAGTCATCTCTTTACATGCTTCCGTTGACGCCACATACTCGGCTTCGGTTGTTGACAAAGTAACCAACTTTTGAAGTTGGGAAACCCAGCTTATTGCTCCACTCCCGAGCGTGAACACAAACCCTGTCGTGCTCCTTCGGCTATCAATATCGCCGGCAAAGTCGGAATCGACATATCCTTGTAATGCAAGATCACTACCGCCATAGCACAAGGCGTAGTTAGATGTCCCTCGTAGATAACGCATTATCCACTTCACCGCCTTCCCAATGCTCCTTGCTAGCTTTGGAAGTGTATCTACTCACAACTCCCACTGCATGTGCAATATCGGGTCGGGTGCACACCATTGCATACATAAGGCTACCTACAGCCGATGCGTAGGGAAACATTTTTGATTGATCTTGGTCCTTGGAGCTTACTTCCTTGGACAGTTTGAAATGGGCTCCGAGTGGAGTACTAACGGGCTTAGACTCCTCCATTTTAAACCGAGCTAACACTTTCTCAACGTATTCGGACTGCGAGAGCCATAATCGTCGTGAGGCTCTATTTCTGGAAATTCTCATGCCCAGAATTTTCTTTGCATCTCTAAGATCTTTCATAGCGAATTCCTTTGATAGGCTTGCCTTCACCTTCTCGATCTCTCTCTTATCCTTTCCGGCGATTAACATGTCGTCCACATACAACAACAAAATGATATAGGAATCACCACATGATTTGTAGTAGCAACAATGGTCCGATTGACTCCGAATAAAACCCTGTTTCATCCATGAAGGTATCAAACTTTTTGTACCACTGTCGAGGCGCTTGTTTGAGGCCGTATAAGCTTTTTCTTTAAACGGCACACAAGACTTTCTTTGCCTTTCTCCGCATAGCCCTCCGGTTGAAACATGTAGATCTCCTCCGATAGATCTCCATGTAGAAATGCCGTTTTCACATCCAACTGTTCGAGGTGGAGATCCTCGACTGCGACTATGTTGAGCACCGATCGAATCGTCGCCATTTTCACCACCGGCGAGAAGATTTCGGTGTAGTCAACACCTTCTCTTTGTTCGAAGCCTTTTACGACCAGCCTAGCTTTATGTCGTAAACTCCCATCGGCTTCCTCTTTGATTCGATATATCCACTTATTGTGGAGTGCTCGCTTTCCCTTCGGTAAATCCACCAAATCCCAAGTTTTATTAATTGAGAGTGGACGACATCTCGTCATTCATCGCTGACTCCCACTCACCCGAGACACCCTGCACCTCAAGGGCTTCTTTGTAGCTTTCCGGCTCCCCCGAATCGGAAAGTAGCAAATAGTAGACATAGTCGTCAAACTTGTCAGGCATCCTCCTCGATCGCTCCGATCTCCTGAGTGGGATTTGGGCAGGCTCCTCCTGCTGATTTGGGATTTCAATTTCTTGTAGAGGAGTGGGCTTGTCAGGGGATTCGTATGGCACCTCCACATACTCGTTCTCCTTGATGTCAGAATTGGTCTCCTTGCCCCAATCCTTGTACAAAGCCTCCTCGTTGAACACCACATCAACACTCCTCCTAACTCGTCTTGCCTCGAAATCATAGAGACGAAAACCATAGGCATCACTCCCATAGCCTATGAAAGGCACATTTTTTGGACTTAGCATCGAGCTTACTTCGATCTTGAGGATTTAAGTGTACATATGCCGTACACCCGAATATTCGGAGATGAGACAAATTCACCTCCTTGCCGGTCCAGACTTCCTCAGGTATTTTTCCGTTTAGGGGACTCGAGGGACCCCGATTGATAAGGTAGACCGCCGTAGACACCGCTTCAGCCCAGAAACTTTGAGGAAGACCACTATGAATTCTCATACTCCGGGCGCGCTCCATGATCGTCCGATTTATGCGTTCGGCAACTCCGTTTTGCCTTGGCTTCATAGGCGTGGTCAAGATTCTTCGAATTCCGTTGTTTGAACAGAACCGTTCAAACTCCTCACCACAAAAACTCCCCACCGTTGTCAGATTTTAGCGCCTTCAACTTTAGTCCGGTTTCAGTCTCTACACAAGCTTTCCAAGTCTTAAACACTCCAAAGACATCGGATTTGTGTTTGAGGAAGTACACCCATAACTTCCTTGAAGAGTCATCGACAAAAGTTACATAGTACCTCGATCCACCGATTGAGGAAACAGGTGCGGGCCCCCATACGTCAGAATGAACAAGTTCTAGTTTCTCGGATTTCAACTCCCGGGGAACCTTTGAAAAACTTACTTGAGATTGTTTTGCAAGGACACAATCCTCACAAAAGTCGAGCTTGATTTCCCCGCACCCGTCAAGCTTTCCGGAAGACTCCATGATCTTCATTCCGGTTTGACTCATGTGGCCGAGCCTTCGATGCCACGTGGATGCATCTGTTGCTTTCGCCACCATGATGTTAGGATTATAAGTCCCGTTGGCGACATACATCGTCCCCTCCTTTTTGCCGCGCGCCAACATCCTAGCGCCCTTGGACACCTTCCAAGACTCGGCATTGAAAGTACATACCATGTCGTCTTCCGAGAGTTGACCTACCGAGATGAGATTCTTCTTGAGACTTGGAACGTGACGAACGTCCTTCAATTGAATCTCAAGGCCATTTGGAAGGGATAAGCAAACATCTCCTTTGCCCACAATGTCGCACGGCTGGTTGTCGCCAAGGTAAACTCGGCCCAAAGTTCCCGCTCACATAGTTCTGTAGAACATTCTTTTGCGGAGAAGCATGAAACGAAGCGCCGGAGTCGATGATCCAAGACTCGTTCTTGGTTTCCAGCGAGCAAATGAAGGCTTCATCTTCCTTCACAACATTGGCAGCACCTTTGCCGTTGTCGTTGCTTGCCTCCGGGCAATCTTTTCCGATGTGACCAATCTTTCCACAATTGTAGCACTTGTATTTGCTATAGTCGCGACCCTTCGAATTTGACCGCTTTGATGATCCTCGAGTTTTGGATCGACTTCGAGCATCAAAGTTGCTTTTTCCCTTGCTCTTATATCCTCGTTCTCTCCCACGATCTTTCGAGCTAAAGTTCAGCGAAGAACTAGATCGTTCCGACTTCTTTCTCCGAACCTCCTCTCCTAAAAGAAGAGTCACCACTTCCTCTTGACGGATCTTGTTCTTCCCACACGAATTGCTCACCGCAATAATAAGGGAATCCCAAGAGTCCGGTAGACTTGATAGAAGGAGAAGGGCGCGAATCTCATCATCAAACTCGATGCCCACCTGGGTCAAGTTGATTGCACACGGCATTGAACTCATTCAAATGCTCCGACACGGTTGTCGTCTCTTCCATATGCATATTGAAAAAGAGTTTTCATGAGATGCACTTTGTTGACGGCGGATGGCTGCTCGTACATGTCCTCAAGTGCCTTCATAAGGTCCGCCGACGTCGTGTACTTGATGACATTAGAGATGACGGACGGAGCTAGAGTCGAACGAATCAACCCTAGCGCTTTGCGATCCATCCGAAGCCAATCTGCGTCTTTGACGTCGTTCGGTTGAACACCAACAACCGGTAGATCCAGATCTTTTGCAACGAGCAAGTCCTCCAAAAGGACTTTCCACATGGCGAAGTTTGTGCCATCGAACTTCTTGAAGCGATTGACCTCCTCGGCCATTATTCGAGCCTTTTTTTTTTTTTTTTTGTGAATATCTTTGTACGGAACCTCGCTCTGATACCACTTGTTGCGATTAATTGTACTCCAATACAATTTACCACAGCTAGATATTCAAGCTAGACTTGCGGAAATGCTCGAATAATATAAACCGCGCATACACTTGTTTGTAGCAAAAAAAAAAAAAAATAACAAGACACACGATATTACGAGGTTCGACAACTAATGTCTACGTCCTCGGGCTCAACAACACACTCTTTTTATTACTTGGAGAAATGATTACAAGTTACACACACTTGAAACCCGAACAAGCTCGACTTTGTTCTAACTCACGCTTTAGTGATAAACTCTATTGTGTTGAAATGATACAATGATCAACACTTTGATCACCCTTTTATAGTTGCCAATTCATGGCATGTTCATTGAACACATCTATAATCTCTTGGCTCTTCATATTCACCGGAAGTCAAAGAAACACTTGTCTCCCCAACTTCATGTATCCAAGAAGGTAAAGAGTCTTTCAACATTTTCTCAACAATCATCGGAATTCTTGACAGCGGTATCTCGCCAGGTCACCCTAGTTTTGGCGATGAAGGCCTGGGTCCCATCCCTCCCAAGTGAAAAGGCGAGTGCGCGGGAGGACAAGATTTCAACTGCAATAACAAAATCATCGGGGCGAGGTTCTTTTCCGATGCAAAATCATCGGGGCGAGGTTCTTTTCCGACGGCTACTATGCTGGCTTCAACTATGGTGACTCCGCCAGAGACTCACTTGGCCACGGTGCAGGCAGAGCCGTCGGAGGCGCCTCCGCTTTCGGCTACGGCAATGGCACGGCCGTCGGGGTTGCGCCCAAAGCACGTATCGCGGTGTACAAAGTTTGCTGGGAAAAAGGTTGCATGGACTCCGACATTCTCGCGGGCTTCGACAAGGCGGTGAAGGACGGCGTAGACGTAATCTCAATCTCCGTCGGTGGACAAAAATCTAAGCCGTACTATATGGACTCGATCGCAATTGGGGCATTCGGCGCGATGGAAAAGGGTGTTTCAGTCATTGCGTCTGCCGGGAACAATGGCCCTGACCAAGGGTCGGTGTCGAATGTTGCTCCGTGGATGATGATCGTGGGCGCCAGCACGATCGACAGAAGATTCTCAGTCGACCTCGTGCTTGGAAATGGGCGGGTGATCAAAGGCGCGTCGCTCTACAACGGCCCGCCTCTGCCTAAAAAGACTTATTTGCCATTGATATACGGTGACACTTGCATGAATTTATCACCATTGGATGTCGGGGGCAAGATCGTGCTCTGCAACTGAGGAGGGGGCATTGGGCGTGCCGCCAAAGGTGAGGCGGTCCGGGAAGTTGGCGGCAGGGGCGTGGTGGTGGCGAACGTGGAGGGCATGGGGGAAGACCTCTTGGCCGAAGCTCATGTGATTCCCGGCCTCTCCATAGGTGAGACCACTGGCACCATGGTCAGAGACTACATAAATGATCGGGGAACAAACGCGAGCGCAACGATGGTATTTYGCGGCACGGTGTTGGGGCTTAAGCCGGCTCCAGYAGTAGCTTCGTTCTCGGCTAGAGGTCCGAGCSTMGAGTCAATCTACGTCTTAAAGCCYGAYCTAATYGCGCCGGGTGTWAACATCCTCGCGGCTTGGCCAGACAGTGTGTCGGAAGGCCAGATTCCCTCCGACGGGCAGCGCATCAAATTCAATGTGCTTTCGGGCACATCGATGTCCTGCCCGCACGTTGCTGGCGTGGCGGCCCTGTTGAAAGGGGCCCACCCCGAGTGGTCCCCGGCTATGATCCGATCAGCCATGATGACCACGGCTTACACCCAAGACAAAGACGACGAGCCGATACTCGATTTGAAAAATTACATGGAGTCAACGGTGTGGGCTATGGGCGTGGGCCATGTCGATCCGGAGAAAGCTGTTGATCCAGGTTTAGTCTACGATATTACCACAGATGATTATTTGAATTTCCTGTGCGCATCAGGTTATAGCACTCAAGATATAAGAAAGATAATTAACGGCCCAGGCATGAGTTGCGGTGAGAAACAATCCCAACCGTGGGATCTCAATTATCCAGCGATCTCCGTTGAATTCAACGCATCTGATATTTTGGTTGTTAAAAGGACTGTGACGCATGTTGGTGAACGTCCAGCTAATTACCGTGTGACGGTCACTAATCCAAGTTCCGGGATAATTAATGTGACGGTAAATCCGCTAACAATGGAATTTAAAGGCAAGGGTGAAAAGCAAAGTTACAGCGTGAGGATAAATGCAACTTCGGCGCCGGAGGTGGACATGGACGTGGGAAAGATAGTTTGGTCGGACCCGGACGGGCGGCAGGAGGTGGTGTCACTAGTGGTGGCGGCGTGGACCGGACTATAAGTGTCGTCGTGTCATGTCTTTGTCTTTGGAATCATGGTGGTGTATCAAGTCGTGTCTGTATTTGTATTTCTTGTTATCAATCTTGTTTCGTTTTCATTTGTTAGTTCCATTTTATTACTGTAACTACCTAAATATGATATATTTTAGTAATTTGTGATATTGGGTAGCTGTTATTTGGATTTTTAATATTTTAACCAATTTCCCCATATTGATATAAATTATATTTAAGCCCATTAAACTCAGAATAAAAAATACTTATGTTAATTGAGCTAAATATAGAAAATACATGAATATTTTGTATATAAAATCCAAATGAATCAAAAATGTATATCTATAAATATTATAAACACACAATTCTTACAATGACAAGTACAAAGTTCCCCACCCAAATTATGCCGATGATGGAATAGCTATAATTTTAAAATTGGTAAAATTAAAAAAATGGTGTTAAATTATTAATAGTTTAATTTTAATTAAATATTAGCTTTAGCACATAGTTAATAAGTTTGAAAGTAACTAGTGTGAATATAAACAATATTAAAAATATTAAATTTATCAAAAAAATAATTAAGAATGTAATTTATAATATCAAAAAAACTAAAAATGTTGTTTACGTATTTTGAATTTTTTTTATGCTACATTTATTGTTTTGTTTATAATGATATTATTTTCGTCGCAACAAATAATTTGCAACCTTTTATTCTTTTAATTATCAATATTGTGAGATAAAGATGACTTGTGCATTATACGCAAGTTTTATAATGACACTTTTAAAAGATTTGTGATAGTCATAAAAATAAAATAAAAAATCTTAAAAAATGATTGTATTTTAAACTTATATGACGTCTTGTTCTAATATAAAAATCGTTCAAGTTCTGATATATTTCTATTTATATTACATCACTTTCACAATAAATAATGTTCGAGTGCATTTATACATGCAATCAACGGGATTAGATAAAATTTCATTTTTGGTACACTATATTGGCCACTTTCCAGAAAAGATACATGATGTTGGCCATCATCAAACAACGTCCATTAAGTTGGCCAATTCATCAAAAAAGGTACAAAAAAACCCGATCGGGCTTTTTTGCTGACGTGGCGTGATTAAATATTTTCTTATCATTTTTCCTTTAATTTTAATATTATATTGAAAAAAAAGAAAATTTTCATTCTTGGTACACTATGTTGGTCACATTCCAGAAAGGTACGTTAAATTGACCAATTCATCAAAAAAGGTCCAAAAAATCTTTGATCGGATTTTTTTTTCTAAAGTGGTATAATTCTATATTTTCTTGTCAATTTTCTATAATTATAAAAAATAAATTAAAGACAAAATTGTGCTTTGCTCTCTCTTCTCTTTTATGTTTTTCTTTTCTCTTTCCATTAATCTAATTAATAAAATTATAATCAATAAAAATTAATATAAATTATTTATAAATGTAAAAATATAATACAAATATTAAAAAATATATAATAAATATAGAGAGTTCAAAATTCATTTATAATTTTCTCATATATATTTTTATATATATTTTATTATTTTTTTAAGACTCATTTTATATTCTTATATTTATCTGAGAGTTTATTAATTTTTTATTAATTATAATTTTAATAATATAAAAGTCATATAAATTATTATATTAACTTTATAATTTTTGAAGATTTATTTTATGTTTATATATTTATCACTATTTTTTAAGTTATCAATAGAAGTTTGGGAAATCTTTTAAGGAACTTGGTTGGAAAGAAACATCACCAATGGGATGTGGATTTGGCTCAAGTGGAGTTCGCTTATAATTGCTCTTCTAGCTAAATAACTGGTAAAAGTACATTTGAAGTTGTGTATGGCAGCAACTCGGTTACTCCGTTGGACTTAGCACCTATTCCAACCACTCATCATTTTGGTGGAGACGGCGAAAAACATGCTAAGTACATTAAAAAGTTGCATGATCAAGATCGTCAAGAAATTGTTAAGCAAAACGAGAATAACAAAAAAATTGCAAACAAGCATCGAAAGAAATCAATTTTCAAGGAAGGAGATTTAGATTGAGTTCACTTGAGGAAAGAACATTTTCCTCGTGGTCGACATAGAGAATTGCAACCTAGAGCTGATGGTACTTTTAAAGTTAAGAAAGATTGGTTATAATGCTTACAAGATCGAGTTGCCCGGAAGATTATGGTTTTTTAGCAACTTTTAACATTTCTGTTTTTTCTCCTTATGTTGACGATTAACTTGATTCAGATTCGATGACAAATCTTTTCTAACAGGGGGGAATGACACTATAATAGAAAGTCAGCTTTTTTTATCAACTTTTATAAATAAACTGCTTTCATGCGGACATAATTACATTTCAATCTATATATTATTGAAAATCCCTACGAGTCTATTTTCTAATAAAAAAACGGATCTCAAAAATAATAATCCAAGAGTGAGTTATGAGTATTTGATTGAAGTGTGGCAGTGCAGTTCTTTCATCCGAAAATTCAGAAGGTTGAGCAACCCTTGGTGTGTTTTCATGAACCTACTCATTTAAGCACCTTAGGAGTTGATAAGCACTTAATGTTTAGTCAAGATTCATCGTATAAACCCTTGTGATACATCCTACTTCTCTTCAACCGGTGTCATTGACTCGTGTTTTACTAAGCTAAAGTTCGTAAACCTTTGACTAATTATGTTAAAGTTATGTCTAGAAGTGAGCAAAAATTGAAATTCCTAAGAAATTGATCGAACTAAAATATTTTGTTCGGTCCGATTTTCTATTTAAGAATACCAATAAATCGGTTATTCGACTAGGTTCGATTTTTGTGTACTAATAATCAAAATTAAATAAAAATAAATTATATTGCTTATTTTTATTTTTTATTAATTCGATTATAAGTCTATCTTCAGTTCGATTTGCAATTGTATTTAAATTTCAATTTCGTTTTCGATTTTTCAAAAATGCTCACCCCTATTACTTTGGTCGGAGACTTGACCGTGTGTATAGCTGCTTTTGACTAATTTATTAACTATTTTTTTTTTCTCGGTTTAATTGTATACTAGTAGAGATTGAAAATGATATGTTATGTTCAAAAAGCGGATCAAATAAGAGATCCACGCGGCGGAATAAAACAATGACGAGATGACATGGAACAAAAAGATCCACGCGATTGAAAAAACCAGCTCTTTATCAACAAAATGAGGTGAAAAAAACAATCATTGCCTTTATTTTAGTCCAAAAAAGTGGGGAGGAAAATCTTACAAATGAGATGAGAAAAAATGATTGTCTTTATTTGTAGTGAGAAACTTACGCTAACAAATTAACAATGATGTATTAAGCCATGCGGGCAAAAGATGTTTTCTGAATTTAAATCGAATAATATTGTTGAAAATAATTCGAGCACAAAAAGGGGGAAAATGAATATCACTAAAATTGAAAAAAGAACAGAAAATATTATAAAAAGTCGAATCGAGTATGAATTCTTTTCTCAAGACGAAATTGTCCCGATAGTGCTCTTCAGTTTAGGCAATTCGTCCCCAAAAATAAAACGACTCTCGTCTCTGGTTTAAAAGCACCGTAAGAAATCAGAGTTCCGGCGAATTGGAGGAACTGGACTGAACTACGAGAGAAAAATTGTAGAAATTGTATGCTGTGTTGTATGTGTGTTCTATCTTATTCGTGTTTTTCAGGTGTGTGTGTAACAGGAGCCTCTCACCCTTATATAGGGGTTCCAACAGAGGGGTAATTAATACGTCCATAAAAGGCAGCTTTATGGTGTTCAAAACTGGCAGCCTGAAGAATGGTCAAAGTAGGTAACGTCCATGCATTAAGTTGCATGACGTTTCTGTAGGTTTGACCTGAACGGTCAGGAGTTTCAGGAGTCCATTTACGTACGTTTGAAAACGTACGCAGAATGTTCAGGAGCCCATAACGCACGTGGCTAAAAAAGATAGCCTGGGACACCCATACGGACCACCCAAATCGGACCAATTGCCCACGACCCAAGTCCAAAGGACCAAAATCCGGGCTCGGGCTCGACTCCGCTCGGCTCCGCCTCCGGCTTCGTCGAAGGCGGACGGGCGAATCCAAGTCCAAGAGCCAGCGTGAGCTTTGTTCACACAAAGTCCACAATAGCGCTGGCCCACTTGATATCCACTAATGAAATGTAATCATTTTTAAACTCCCTTCCACATTGATTATCATTCAATGTGGGATAAACAACAATATGCTTAAGCAACCATTTAACTTCCAAGTGCAATTTCTCACTCACCATTAAATGGATTTGAGAAACTCAAAAATCTACAAATATCTACACGAAACGTAGATCGAGCCTATACAATTCGCTAAGATGAATTTTTGCTGCACCATTAAATTGATTAAATTCAATTTAACAACAATCCCCCACATGAGTGAGAAAACCCAAAAAATGAAAACAAGTATGCAAATACGTAGCTCAGTCCTTAAGAGACAATAGAGAATAGGGATAGGTGGCTTGTGGCCTTGAACCCTCCTTAGTTAATACTACCGAGCATACCGGCGGATTAGTGAATATAATTCTTGAACGATCCCCCTTTGTGTATACTAGACAATAGTAACAACCCACTAAAGTCTCAAAATTCTTCCGTTCTCACGTTTGTATCCGTTTCTGGCCATGGACACTGATTCGAGCTTTTATGTGTGCCTACTTTATAAATAATTGTCAGAAATTTAGTAGCTCGCCCGCAAAATAACGGGATCGCGTGTAGGTTGGCAAGCTTAACTCGAGTCGTCTCTCAAGGACTGACGTTCGGAATTTTTAATATTTGTTTAATCACAATGTTTAACACGAGAACTTGTATAAATTTTGTTTTTGAAAATTATCAACTAAGAAATTAAAAAGCATTCTAGTTATTCTAAACTAATTAATAAATTAAACTAATTTAATAACTAAAAGAAATTCAAATTCAGCAATTTAAACTAACCATACAAATAATAAACTACTAACTATTGTAACCACTAACGCTAAAGGTTACTGCTAAGGGTTGCTGTTGCTGCTAAGGGTTGCTGCTAAGGGTTGCTGTTGCTGCTAAGGGTTGCTGTTGCTGCTAAGGGTTGCTGCTAAGGGTTGCTGTTGCTGCTAAGGGTTGTTGTTGCTGCTAAGGGTTGCTGTAACGGTTAACACTAAGGGTTGCTGCTAAGGGTTGCAGTAACGGTTAACGCTAAGGGTTGCCAACCTAATCTAATCACGAAGCATTTTGCTTCACCTCGTTCAAAAATAAAAACCTCACTTAACTCT
>BMAC01000909.1:22727-44692 GCA_014905375.1 Phtheirospermum japonicum | reverse complement strand
CTCCATGTCCAAATGCTCCACAAATTCCACATGTCTCTTGCGAAGGTTGCGATTGTTGCTTCATCATCATGTTCGTCAACAACTCCACTTGCTTTGTAAGTTTATCGATCTTGTCATCCTCCGCTCGCGCAACTGAAACCTCATTCACTCTAAGTTTTCGAGGCTTTGAACTTGTTTGCCTCGACTTGTCACTTATTAATTCAAAAAGATCTCGTGCTTCTTCCGCGGTTAAGCCCCCGAAATMTCCTGCTCGTGTTTCCACTTGCTGCTTGAAATTAGGCAATAATCCTTCATAAAAGTAATTGTTGACCATTTCGTCATTGTTACCATGGTGTGGACAAGCATTTAGGAGCTCCTTAAAACGATCCCATGCCTCGTGAAACAATTCGCCATCCAATTGCTCGAAGTTGGAAATTTCCCTCAACTTTGTCGTCGTTTGGGCTGAGTAAAATCTTCCCACAAATTTCTTGTAAACCATCTCCCAATTTGTTAAGGAATTAGGTTGCAATTGATTAAACCATCGTTTCGCTTTATCTTTCAGGGTACTAGGGAAGTATCTCATTCTAAACTGTCCTTCACTGAGTCCGCGATCTTGAATTCCAAAGAGTGCTATGTAAAATTCTCGAACGAACTCAAGTGGGTCTTCATTCGGCAAACCATAGAAAGAAGGTAGTCTATTCAAATCGTCGAGCCTCAAACTGTAGTTTTTAGCCGCTTGGCCTAAAACTATTGCTGAGCTATATGGYCCAATGGTTGGGCATGCGAGGTCTCCTTGCTTTCGGACGTGTTGATATCGAGGAGCACGTCTTCCTCCAAAGTTAGCATGACCTCGAAAGTCCTCCCTATTCTCGTAGTACTCATCATCTTCATTGAATTCATCATTCTCGTACCTATTCTCGTATTCATCTTCCATCATATCATCGTTTTGCCAATTATGTTGCCGTCCCCCTCGTCTATCCTGGAAACGGTTCGGTGCTCGCTCCCGATTTAAATTCTCATTATGTTGTTGGTTGTTTTGGGGCTGGGGCCCGCCATTACCAACTTGGTTGCGGAAGAACTCCTCGTTTGCACGAGCGTTGTATGCTCGAGCTTCTGCTCGATTCCTAAAGTGCTGTGGACGGTTGACTTGATTTCCTTGAATCACTACTTGACGATTAGCTTGGCCTTGGGGCTCCCCGTTGTTTGGGTTATTGAGGAACTGATTTCCTTCTTGAACCTCTTCATTATTGATCCTTTGGTTGTTTCCGTCGTTGCGCTTGATTAGGAACAAGAATCGGTGGATCTTCTTGACGATTGTCGTCTTGTGGGCCTCCAAAGTTTAGATCATCGGTGGGCGGCATCCCATATGATTGGTATCGTAGAGGGGTATTATTATCATTTCCTTGCCCTCAGCCACCATTCGTTCGTCCTCCTCCTCTTCCTCCTGGTCCTCGRCCTCCAATAGGGGTAGTGTTTGACATGTTGGCCGAATTTGTTTTACGATTAATTGAGTCGGGGGAATGAAAGAGTCTTCTCGGTCTCCCAACTCGTTCGATGTTGTCTATATATGTAGCAAGTTTGTTTCTAAGACTTCGACGTCCTAGCATCAACAACAAACAACATCAACGCATCGAGTGGCAAACAAAGAACATTTATACAAATAAACGAAAAAGCATAAAATAACACGAACAAACATTATAAAAAAAAAACTATTTCTGTCCCCGGCAACGGCGCCAATTTTTGATTCGAGCTTTTATGTGTGCCTACTTTATAAATAATTGTCAGAAATTTAGTAGCTCGCCCGCAAAATAACGGGATCGCGTGTAGGTTGGCAAGCTTAACTCGAGTCGTCTCTCAAGGACTGACGTTCGGAATTTTTAATATWTGTTTAATCACAATGTTTAACACGAGAACTTGTATAAATTTTGTTTTTGAAAATTATCAACTAAGAAATTAAAAAGCATTCTAGTTATTCTAAACTAATTAATAAATTAAACTAATTTAATAACTAAAAGAAATTCAAATTCAGCAATTTAAACTAACCATACAAATAATAAACTACTAACTATTGTAACCACTAACGCTAAAGGTTACTGCTAAGGGTTGCTGTTGCTGCTAAGGGTTGCTGCTAAGGGTTGCTGTTGCTGCTAAGGGTTGCTGTTGCTGCTAAGGGTTGCTGCTAAGGGTTGCTGTTGCTGCTAAGGGTTGTTGTTGCTGCTAAGGGTTGCTGTAACGGTTAACACTAAGGGTTGCTGCTAAGGGTTGCAGTAACGGTTAACGCTAAGGGTTGCTGCTAAGGGTTGCAGTAACGGTTAATGCTAAGGGTTGCTGCTAAGGGTTGCAGTAACGGTTAACGCTAAGGGTTGCTGCTAAGGGTTGCAGTAACCTTTAACTGTAACGGTTAACAAAATCTGAAACTAAACCAAACTATATCTTTCATGCATGAATGAATCTCACGAAACAAAGTATCACACATTCAACATAAAGCATGAAAAACTAATTATAAACTAAAAATAATAAACTAAATACGATCAACGAATTCAAACGAAACACGTAGGAAAACTAAATAATATCCGAAACTTGAAACTAACGATTTAAAACTACGAAAMTAATTAAAGGTTTAAGAGTACTTGTTTAATCTACTTGAAACTGAAAGTACTTCGGCTATTYCGAAGAGGAAACGCAGCGAAACGGGCGAAAAYGGATGAACGGCGTCGAACGGGCTCGAGAACTCGTCGTCGTCGATTCTTGGTTGCTSTTTGATCRTTGCGTCTTGTTGTTGTTTTCCGTCTCCAAAACCCTAGGTTTACTTCGTTTTAGGGTTAGCACACGCACACACCGACCTCTCTCTTCGAAATTCGGATTAAGGAGGGTATTTATAGAATTTTTTATGTGAACTGGGCCGAAAAATCTATTTCTGGGCCCGCTAACGGTTGGTGCAACCGTTAGGTGTATATTTTTTTTTGCATTTCTGGACGACGACATCGGTTGTAATGAAACCGTTCTGGAAAGTGACCGTTAACTCTGAACTCAGCATTCTAACCGTTAACATCAGTTCTCAGTAACCGTTAAGGTTAGCGGTAGCAGCTAACGGTTGGAGCAACCGCTAAGTGTAACCGTTTAGCTTTCAATCGACATCGGTTCCGGCAGAATAACCCTTCTAGAAAGTCTGTCAGCTTCAATTCTTGCTACTTCTTCACCGGAAAGCTCGATCTTTGAATCTCGATCATCATCATTCATCTTTAACATGCTGAACTCTTCCGTTCACTTAGCTATAAAGTGAAAAATCATAAATAATCACTTATTTGCATCAATCTAGATCAAAAAGTGGTAAAATAAGTTGGAAGTCTAAATATATGAAATTAAGCTAAATCTATCCAACTTATACCAAAAATAATAAGAAAAAGCAATTAAAATACAAACTAAAATCAAGACAATTACGTGTTAATCAGACACCTTCTTTGGATTTATAACCATTCAGTAGAAGCGGCCCTCACTTCTCGCTTACATAGATGATTCTTAAAAGAGTATTCTGTCATACTCAAGTCAAAGACCTGCATAAAAATCATTAAAAATCAGATATTTATCCTCACCACATGATAGATTAAAAACTCTACTTTTGCCGTTAGGGAATAGGATCGTTGACTTTTACTTACCCAAACTTTTATAGTTAGTTTTCCCATTGAACCAAGTTCGTGGAATCTCCACTCATCATGGTTAGGTTTCCACTACAATCATCTTGAATGAATCTGCCAGATTATTGATTAACACGTATTTATGCTCATTTATAGTTGTATTTTAGTTACTTTTTCTTATTATTTTTGGTATAAGTTGGGTAGTTTAAGCTTAAATTCATATATTTGTATTTTCAGCATATTTTACCGCTTTTTGATCTAAATTGATGCAAATAAGTGATTATTTGTGGTTTTTCACTTTAAAGCTAAGTAACCGGAAGAGTTCAGCACGTAAAAAATGATGTATGATGATCGAGAGGCAAAGATTGAGCTTTCCGGTGAAGAAGTAGCAAGAATTTAAGCTGCCAGACTTTCTATAACGTTTATGATTCTGGAACCGTTGTCGTTGAAGCTAACAGTACACTTAGCGGTCACTCCTAACCGCTAGCTGTTACCGTTAATCTTTAACGATTACTGACAACCGATGTTAACGATCAGGGGTGCTGAAATGAACTAGTGCTAGCTGTTACCGCTAGCTACCATAACGGTTACTCACCAACCGTTATCGCTGACCAGAAAAGCTAAATTGAAGACCTTACCGTTACACTTACCGTAAGCATAACAGTAAGGAGGCAACAGAGAAGCTTACGGTAGCTCCTAACAGTAAGGTGTAACCGTAAGCGGGCCCAGAAACTAACTTAACAGACTTGCGGCCCAAGTTACGCGATTTCTATATAAACCACCCATTAATCCAAGTTCCAAGCGTGTTCTTGACCCTAAAAACTTACCTAAAACATATTCATAGGATTTGAGTCGGATTTAAACACCAAAAATGCGAGGATCGAAGAGGAGATCGAAGATTCGACGAAGACGAGTTTCGGAGCCCGTTCGACGCCGTTCATCCATTTCTCCACCGATTTGCAGTATTTCTCTTCGGATTAGCCAAAGTTCTTACTGATTTCCAGTAGATTAATAAGTTTTCTATCCCTTTTACTTGTTTTCTTATATTAAACCTTAGTTTTTAAGCTTAGATAATTAGTTTTAAATTATTGTTCTTGAAGTTGCTTTCGGATTTTAAAAATCGCTGAACCTTATACGTTATTTATTCTCTGTTTTAATTTAATCTTTCAGGTTATATGATTGGATATTTGATACTTGAGTTGGTTGATTATGCCCATGCGATCTAGTTTACGTTTTATTGCTTCGTTTTCATGTTTCAAGGTTTCGTTAGCTTCGTAGTTTATTATTTCATGCATGATCGTAATTTCGTTAGGATTTATTGAATTAATTCATGATAATTTAGCTGCTGCATTTTAGATTTATTATTGAGTAATTGCTTAGTTTTGAATTTTAATTAGGTTAATCAATAGATAATTATTTAGTTAATTAAATTTAGATTTTTAAATTAATTAATTGCTCTCAATTATTAGTTGATAATTTAGGATAATTAATTTAGAAGTTTAATTTAGTTTAATTATTGCTCTTAGTTTTAGTTGGTAATTTAGTTTAAGTTAATTAGTTTAATTAGTTTTAAATTTAATATAACTTTAGTTTTTAATAATTAAATCAAAAATTCCCAGAACCACAATTTGTATGAATTATTTGTTTAAGTGTGATTGAGAAAAATATCTAAAAGACCGAACAGTTGTCCTCGAGAGAATCAACACGAGTCAAACTCACCACCCTACAAGTTCCTCGTACTCTTGCGAGCAAACTTACGTGTTTTTAAGTAATTATTTTTAAAGGGGTGCACAAAAAGTTTGAATCAATTATCTATCGAACTTACGTACTCAACTGAGATAATCCCACTCGATAACAAATGTCTTACGGTGTTATGTCTCCGACGAATATGTCGAGACTTACCGTTATACAAACCACTTCTTTCCCTTCCAATAGCAGCTTGACTATCGCAGTGAAGCATAACCGGCGGCACGGGTTTCTCCTAACATGAAATATCTTCCAAAAAGTTACGAAGCCATTCTGCTTCTTCACCTTATTTGTCCAAAGCGATAAACTTAAATTCCATGGTGGATCGGGCTATACAGGTCTGTTTAGCGGATCTCCAAGAAACAGCTCCTCCCCCTATTACAAACACATACCCACTTGTTGACAGCGAGTCCTTTGAGTCGGATATCCATTTTGCATCACAGCCTTCAAGTACCCTGGGGAATCTACCATAAGGTAGCCCAAAGTTTAGAGTATACTTTAAGTATCTCAAAACTCTCACAAGCGATTTCTAGTGTTCTCCACTTGGATTGCTTGTATATCGAATTAATTTGTTTACCGAGCAATCTAGATCAGGTCGTGTATAATTAGATATGTACATCAGACATCCAATAATCCCAGCATAGTCTTTCTGAGCAACAGGGTCACCTCTGTTCTTACTTAAGTGAACATCGAGTTTCATTGGTGTCTTTGCTGGAAGACTATCATAAGCATTGTATTTCTTGATCACTTTCTCAATGTAATGAGATTGTGATAAGACAATTCCATCTGGAGTTCTTATAATTCTTATACCAAGAATTACGTCAGCAACTCCCAGATCCTTCATGTCAAAATTCCTTTTTAATATGAGCTTCGTCTCATTAACCACTTGTAGGTTGCTACCCATGATTAACATATCATCTACGTAAAGACATACTATAACAAATCTGTCATTATTATTCTTAATGTAGACACATTTGTCGCACTCGTTTATCTTGAAGCCATTTGACATCATCACTTCGTCAAATTCAAGTGCCATTGTAAAGGTGTTTGTTTTAAACCATATAAAGACTTAACCAGTTTGCACACCTTTCTTTCTTGTCCAGGTTTTACAAAACCCTCAGGTTGTACCATATAGATTTCCTCTTCTAAATCGCCATTTAGAAAAAGCTGCTTTTACATCCATTTGGTGAATCTCAAGATTGTGCAAAGCAGCTAGAAGCACCCGGATAGAAGTAATTCTCGTCACAGGATAGTATGTATCAAAGAAATCATATCCCTCCTTCTGGAGAAATCCTTTCACAACCAGACGAGTTTTATACTTATCGATTGATCCATCAGCTCTGAACTTATGTTTCAGAATCCATTTACTCCCTAAAGGTTTACACCTTTCTGGTAAATCAGTCAGAATCCACGTATGGTTCTGCATGATCGAATCAATCTCGCTCTGAACAGCTTCCTTCCAAAATGAACTATCGGTCCGTGAGAAAGTTTCTTTTAATGAATTTGGTTCTTCATCCAAGAGGAAAATCACATAGTCGGGACCGAAATCCTTTGCAACTTTAGCTCGAGTGCTCCGTCTAGGAGTAGAGCTTCAAGTTCTGAACCAGGTCATTTACGAGACTTAGGTTCAACCCCCAAAAGTTCGTGACTTGTATTTCCTTCAGCATTACCAGTGTTTGAACTGGAAGCAGCTTTATCCTTACAAGGATAAATATCTTCAAAGAATATCACATTCCTTGACTCAATGGTAGTTCCGACATTCATGTTCGGAACATCTAATCTATGAATTATAAATCGATAGGCGCTGCTATTTAGTGCATAACCAATAAAGATACAATCAACCATTTTGAGTCCGATTGTTACTTGTTTTGGTAGAGGCACTTCTACCTTCGCTAAACACCCCCACACTTTTAGGTATTTATAAGAAGGTTTCCTACCTTTCCACAACTCATAGGGAGTTTCATCCCTACCTTTAAGTGGAATTTTATTGAGGATATAGTTGGCCGTTAAAACAGCTTCCCCCCACATGTTCTGAAGTAACCCAGAACTAATCAACAATGCATTCATCATTTCTTTCAAAGTATGAATCTTGCGTTCGACAACGTCGTTAGATTGAGGTGCATACGGAGCTGTAGTTTGATGAATTATTCCACTTTCGTTGCACAACTCCTCAAACGGAGTTACGTATTCCCCTCCTCTATCACTTCGAATAGATTTGATTTTGCAGTTAAGTTGATTTTCGGCTTCATTTTTGAAGTTCTTGAAAGCTTCAATAGCCTCATCTTTACTTCTCAAAAGGTAAAGGTAACAATACCTTGTGCAATCGTCAATAAACGTATTAAAATACTTTTTGCCACCTCTGGTTTGTACAAACTTCAAATCACATACATCAGTGTGAATTAATTCTAGAGGTGTCGTGCTCCTTTCTACCGATTTGAACGGCAACTTAGTCATTTTTGCTTCTACACAAATTTCACACTTACTTTTATCAACAAATTCATTCACTTTAAGCAGATTGAGATTTGACAATTGTTTTATTGCATTTAGATTAACGTGGCCTAATTTACAATGCCATAATTTGGAGAACTCAGTCAAGTAAGAGGAATCAGAAGTAATTTTATTAATGATAGATTTTGGGCGTATAACCATTACACTGAGTTTGAACTGTCCGTTTGTAAGGTAACCCTTACCCAGAGGTGTTCCAAACTTAGACAATACAAACTTATTAGCCTCAAATACAAGTTGAAAACCACAACTAACTAGAATTGAACCAGCGACTAAGTTCTTCCGGATGTCCGGAACGTGCAGCACCTCATTCAGAGTGATCTCCTTGTCGGAGGTCATTTTGAGGACAACCGAACCAACACCTGCAACTTGCGTAGAGGCCTGGTTTCCCATGTTCAACTCCCTTTCCTCATAGGGATGGTATTTGGATAACAAACTTTGGTCTGCACACACATGGGCAGTAGCAGCAGTGTCGATGAACCATTGACCACGGTTCTCGACCATATTAGCTTCCTCAGTGATAACCGCAATAAGATCATCAACAGTTAGCTCTTTCTCGTCTAAGTGGGCACTCGGCTTGGCCTTCTTTTACTTTGGCTTGCGACAGTCCTTAGACCCGTGCCCAGGTTTGCCACAATTATAGCAGTTGCCGTTGAACTTCTGAGAAGAAGGAGCTTTCGACATTGCGTTGCCAGGACGCGGCCTCTTCTTCGAGTTGTCTCCTTGTTCAAGGAGGTTCACCCGAGGTTCGAACGAACCTTTCGACTTTTGGTACTGAGCTCGAACTGCGAACTCTACTCGTACCTTCCGGATAACATCTTCAAGAGACATCGCCTTTCGCTTGAGATTTGTCTTGAAGTCTTTCCAGTTCGGAGGAAGCTTATCAATCATGGCATCAGCCGTGAAAGCATCAGGAAGCACATCCCCTCGGCGTGGACGTCATTCACCAGCATTTTGAATTGTTGAACTTGTACCATAACTGGACGAGAGTCAACCTTCGTGACTACAAATCTCTTAGTACCAGCCTCGTCGGAGTTGTACTTCTTCTCGAGTGCCTCCCAGATCTTCTTGGAGGTCTTTACATCCGAGTACACATTATCAAGACTATCTTCCAGGCTACTTAGGACAAAGCCTTTGCTCAAGTAGTCACCGTTGTGCCAATTATTGTAGGCGGCACGAACATTGAAGTTGGTCTCGGACTCATCCGAAGAGGGTGGTTCATCTTCTTTCACGAAGTTAGCGAAACCAAGAATCGTAAGGTAGAATAACATCTTTTGTTGTCATCTCTTGAAGCCTTCACCATTGAATTTTGGAGGCTTCTCCGCGGCAGGCATAATTCGTGAGGAGTGCACCGGAGCGGTCATAGTAGGAACAAATGTCCCCATCATACTCGTTGAATGGGTAACCGAAACAGAAGAGTACGTCGGTGGAGCCGTTGCGAACATGCTTGGAACCGAAGTTCCCGTCATCCTAGAAGGATGGATTCCAGCCGAAGCTGACACATTTTGGACCGAAGTCCCCATCCCATAAGGGAACAATCTAGCAGTCGAAGTTGTGCCTGAGGTCAGGTTGGTTGACGAGATGCACCTCGATAATGTATCCAGGAGGGTGTCGAGAGTTCCTTGATTGAGGAGAAAATCAGCATGACTCATGTTCATGTTTGGCGTAGACGCACCAATAGTGGAGATGTTCGTGACTGAGGGGCTGAGATCGTCATATGAATGGAGGACGTATTGGTAAGAGCGGTCGAGCTTATCGAACCAAGTGAAGAGTCGATCGCAGTAGTTGAGGTAGATATTGTTTCCAGTAGTGATAATAAAACAGAAAGTTACAAACAATAAAAATTTCGTCTTGCGATTGTTGGAAATAAATTCGAGCACAAAAAGGGAAAAAATGAATATCACTAAAACTGAAAAAAGAACATAAAATATTATAAAAAGTCGAGTCGAGTATGAACTCTTTCCGCAAGAAGAAATTGCCCCGGTAGTGCTCTTCGTTTTAGGCAATTCGCCCCCAAAGATAAACGACTTTCGTCTCTAATTTAACAGCACCGTAAGAAACCAGAGCTCCGACGAACTGGAGAAACTGGACTGAGTTACGAGAGAAAAATTGCAGAAATTGTATGCAAACTGTATGTTGTGTTCTATCTTATTCGTGTTTTTCAGGTGTGTGTGTGTGTGTGTAACAGGAGCATTTCACCCTTATATAGGGGTTCCAGTAGAGGAGTAATTAATACGTCCATAAAAGGCAGCTTTATGGCATTAAAAACTGGCAACCTGAGTCAAGACCCAAGGCCCAAGGTCCGGGCTCGGGCTCGACTCCGCCTCCGGCTTCGCCGAAGGTGGATGGTCGAACCCAAGTCCAAGAGCCCGCGTGAGCTTTGTTCACACAAAGTCCACAATACCCGCTGGCCCATTTGATGTCCACTAATGAAATGTAATCATTTTTAAACTCTCTTCCACATTGATTATCATTCAATGTGGGATAAACAACAATATGCTTAAGCAACCATTCAACTTCGAAGTGCAATTTCTCACTCACCATTAAATGAATTTGAGAAATTCAAAAAGTTACAATTATCTACACAAACCGTAGATCGAGCCTATATAATTCGTTAAGACGAATTTTCGCTGCATCATTAAATTGTTTAAATCCAATTTAACAACAAATATATTATTTATGTTTATATTCAATTTATCGTATTAATAAAAAAAAATTAAGAAACCGCGTAGAATATCAAATTAGTTGTATAATAATTTTTTTAGCACATATTATTATTATTATTACAAACAATCATACCTAGCATGTATTTGTACTTTGTATTGAGGTTAAAAAAAGCTTAAGTCAACAATAATATGTTAGGCAAGGTTCCAAAAGACGTGAGGCGTATTAATACGGCGAGGTCGAGCCTCAAATCTTAAAAGCCTATATGTGCCTAGGCGAAGCCTAGGCGGTAAAAGACGTTTTCATTTTTTATATTATTTCAATTATTTTTTATTAATAAGTAAATAAAATAATACAACGTGTAAAGTCTTTTTGCAATATTTCTTAATTTCTCAACAGAACAATAATTTTTGAAATATTTAAAATTAAGATATTACTTATATTGTTAATTTCGTAACAATTTCGTACGATTGAATTCAAAATGAATATATTAAGATAGTTGAGTTTAACGAAAAATATGAAATAAAATACAAACATAGTTAAAACACAACAAAAAAGTACATGTTACATACATATGAGGCGGTCAACAATAAATTGACTATCGTCTCTATGCCTTTTGCAAAGCGAGACGTTTTAATGAAGTTTCAAACCTAGGCGGGTTTAGGTGAAGTTCAGGCGGACCTTTTAGAACATTGGTATTAGGTTAAAAACATTAGTGAGGAATAGTCTTACAAAATGGGATGTGAAATATTTATTGCCTTTTATTTGAAGTGAGGTCAAAATTAAAAAAATGAAAAAAGAAAATGCCTCAATAACTTATTAGGCCACAAAAATAAAAAAATTAGCGGGGACTAATCATACAAAATGAGATGAGTTGCCTTTATTTGAAGTCATGAAAACTTACAAAAACAATGACATAATAGGCCCAAAAATTTTGTGAGGAAAATCTTACAAATGAGATGAGAAAAAATGATAATAATGCCTTATATAACCCGAGTTAAGAAGAGATCAGTTCGCAAGCACACACTCATGCTTCCTATTTTCGTTGAGATGATGGGTCAGCTTGGGGCTCTTTCAATTTTCGTTCTCTCTCTTTCTCATTCTTACTTTTTTGCAATGTTCTAAAATCGTTAGGCGTCTGCTAAGCGCTAGGCCAGTGCCTAGTGCTTAGGGTGTATAGAGGGGATCTAGAATTTGAGAATAAATTCATAAGTTCATTAGTCAAATAACAATATTATAGCATACATTACAAAATCAAAACAATACAAAATAGGCCCAAAACCGACGCCGTTTTAGGCCTAAAAAAAAAAAAAACTGGTCCTGCGATTTCTTTGGCCGATTTTCGAAAATCGTAGGCGGATTGGTGGCGCCTAAAGCGATTTTTAGAAAATAGTTTTTTTGTTCTGAAATTATCATGATGTTAAAGATGATCGTAAAACGGGAAAATTGTTTTTTTAATGTATTATATTGTTCATTTAAAAAAAAAAAGGGGGCAATTCTCAAATACTACATAGGAAAGAATATTTTTGTCAAATACTATCACTAATTATACAAAACGTCAAATAGTCCAACCACAAATATACAATTACAAGGTTACCCTAATAATAATAATAATATAATAATAATAATAATAATATCAATAAACAATACACCACCACCTTCCGCCGGCCATCCCCACCGCCGCTGCTGCTGTCCGCCGCCGACCGCCGGAAAATTTTACCGGCGATTTTTTTTTTTTTTTTGCACAGGAAATATAAAGTTAGAAATCTCACTATAAAGTAAGAAATTTTTAATAAGAAATTTTCTTACTTTTTCATACATAAAGTATGAGATTTTCACTATAAAAGTAAGATTTTTTTTTTTGAACATAAATTAAAAATATCTTTATTTTTGAAAATAAAGTAAGAAATTTCACTATAAAATAAGAACTTTTCCTACTTTTTCGAATATAAAATAATAAACTTTCTTACTTTAAAGGATATAAAGTAAGAATATTAATTTTTTGAACATAAAGTATGAAATTTCACTATAAAATAATAATATATAATTTGTATTAAATAAGAAAATACATAATAATAATTTGCTATTAAGCAAGAATTTTCTTTCTCTATTTTTTTTGGCAAAACAAAAGTGTGTAATAAGTGAAACAAAATAGTAATAAGTAAAAAATACATAACAGTATTTGCACATCAAAACAAGAAACTTTTGCAATCAAATAAAATATTTTTTGTCATCAAGTATGAATTTTTGGACATTAAATAAAAAATCTGTTACATATAGTAAGAAACTCGTATATATAGTAAGAATTATTTCCGGTGGCCGAATTTATTTTTTGGACATTAAGTAAAAATGTTTGGACATATAGTAAGAAATGCATACATATAGTAAAAAATCCAGAATTATAGTAAGAAAAATATTTGGGTTGAAAAAAAACTGACTTCATAGACATGTAGTAAGAAATTCAGACATACAGTAAGAAATTTTAGGCAGAAAAAAAAAAACGCTGAAAATAAATTTCGGCCACCGGAACTGACTTCATGAACATGTAGTAAGAAATTCAGATATAAAATAAGAAATTTTGGACAGGAAAAAAAAAAGGCCAAAAATTAATTCCGGCAGCCGGAAAATATTTTCAGATGATCAGGAAAAAATGTGACCGAAAAAAAAAATTCGGCGGCCGGAAAATTTTCCGGCCGGCCGGCGGCAGGTGGCGGCCGGCGGGTAACTTTATATTTGCTGGGCAACAACAAAACAAAAATCTCGCCGGAAAATTCTCCGACGGCCGGCGGCAGCAGGTGGCGGTGGTTGGCGGGAGGTGGTGCTGTATTGTTATAATTATTAGCTATTTTAATAGTAAGGGTATTGTGGTATATTCATATCATATTTTTGCACTATTTGACAAAAAATAAGTACTATTTAACTTAAAATTAGATGAATAACTAGATGGACATACACGGGATACTATTTGACAATTTCCTAAAAAAAAAAAGATTCAATACTTTTGAATATTTTTTTTATTAGATCCACGCGGTTAAGAAAAACCAGCAACTCACAAATTATTTTATTTTTAAAGCCTCTGTTTCTAATAATAATTATCGAGAAAATTTCAACCTCTAATTTTTTCTGTCTTTACGACTCTTTTGGTCTCTCTCTTTTTTTTTTGTTCGTTTCTTTTTCAGACCCTCTCTATATAATAATATAACCCAGAGCTAATTAAGAAGATCTCATTTCACAAGCACAATTTCATCCTTCCTATATTCGTTTCAGATGGGTCATCTTGGGACTCTTTCAGTTTTCGTTCTCTCTCTCTCATTCTCACTTTTTTGTTCTGAAACTGTTCATGATGTTAAAGATGATCGCACAACATACATTGTTAGAGTCCAAAATGACATGAAACCCTCAGCTTTTCCTGATGCAGAACAGTGGTACAAAGCCACTCTTCAAAGCCTCGACTACTCATCAAATAACCCTTTAACAGACTCTGAAAACCCAAACCCCACTCTTCACCTCAAATTGCTTCATGTTTACAAAACAGTTACGCATGGCTTTTCTGCTAGACTGACTAAGCGACAAGCCCAACAGCTGTTAGATAAACCGGAGGTCATCGCGGTTTTACCCGACCGTCTTCTCCAACTGCACACGACTCGGTCTCCTTCTTTCCTAGGCTTATACTCCAGCTCAGATAATGATATCACTAAAGCCGGCCACTTGCTGTCTGAATCCGACGCAGGCTCAAATGTTATCATCGGAATTCTTGACAGCGGTATCTCGCCAGGTCACCCTAGTTTTGGCGATGAAGGCCTGGGTCCCATCCCTCTCAAGTGGAAAGGCGAGTGCGCGGGAGGGCAAGATTTCAACTGCAATAAAAAAATCATCGGGGCGAGGATCTTTTCCAACGGCTACTATGCTGGCTTCAACTATGGTGACTCCGCCAGAGACTCCGTCGGCCACGGTACACACAAGGCGTCCACCGCTGCAGGCAGAGCCGTCGGAGGCGCCTCCGCTTTCGGCTATGGCAATGGCACGGCCGTCGGGGTTGCGCCCAAAGCACGTATCGCGGTGTACAAAGTTTGCTGGGAAAAAGGTTGCATGGGCTCCGACATTCTCGCGGGCTTCGACAAGGCGGTGAAGGACGGCGTAGACGTAATTTCAATCTCCGTCAGTGGACAAAATTCCGTGCCGTACTATAACGACTCGATCGCAATTGGGGCATTCGGCGCGATGGAGAAGGGTGTTTCAGTCATTGCGTCTGCTGGGAACAATGGCCCCCGCCCAGGGTCGGTGGCGAATGTTGCTCCGTGGATGACGATCGTGGGCGCCAGCACGATCGACAGAGGATTCTCAGCCGACCTCGTGCTCAGAGATGGGCGAGTGATCAACGGCTCGTCGCTCTACAACGGCCAGCCTCTGCCTTATTTGCCATTGATATACGGTGACACTTGCATGGATTTATCATCATTGGATGCCGGTGGCAAGATCGTGCTCTGCAACCGAGGAGGGGGCAGTGGGAGGGCCGCCAAAAGTGAGGCGGTCCGGGATGCCGGCGGCAGGGGCGTGGTGGTGGCGAACATGGAGGGCATGGGGGAAGACCTCTTGGCCGAAGCTCATGTGATTCCCGGCCTCTCCATAGGTGAGACCACTGGCACCATGGTCAGAGACTACATAAATGATCGGGGAACAAACGCGAGCGCAACGATGGTATTTYGCGGCACGGTGTTGGGGCTTAAGCCGGCTCCAGYAGTAGCTTCGTTCTCGGCTAGAGGTCCGAGCSTMGAGTCAATCTACGTCTTAAAGCCYGAYCTAATYGCGCCGGGTGTWAACATCCTCGCGGCTTGGCCAGACATGGTGTCGGAAGGCCAGATTCCCTCCGACGGGCAGCGCATCAAATTCAATGTGCTTTCGGGCACATCGATGTCCTGCCCGCACGTTGCTGGCGTGGCGGTCCTGCTGAAAGGGGCCCACCCGGACTGGTCCCCGGCTATGATCCGATCAGCCATGATGACCACGGCTTACACTCAAGACAAAGACGACAAGCCGATACTCGATTCGAAAGATCAGATGGAGTCAACGGTGTGGGCTATGGGCGTGGGGCACGTCGATCCGGAGAAAGCCGTTGATCCAGGTTTAGTCTACGATATTACCACAGATGATTATTTGAATATCTTGTGCGCCTCAGGTTATGACATTGACGGAATAAGAATTATAACTAACAACCAAAGCATGAGTTGCGGTGATCAACAATTCCAACCCTGGGATCTCAATTATCCGGTGATCTCCGTTGAATTCAACACATCTGAAACTTTGGTTGTTCATAGGACTGTGACGCACGTTGGTGAACGTCCAGCAAACTACAGTGTGACGGTCACTAATTCGAGTTCCGGGATAATTAATGTGACGGTAAATCCGCTAACAATGGAATTTAAAGGCAATGGTGAAAAGCAAAGTTACAGCGTGAGGATAGAGGCAATTACTTCGGAGCCGGAGGTGGACATGGACGTGGGAAAGATAGTTTGGTCGGACCCGGACGGGCGGCAGGAGGTGGTGTCACTAGTGGTGGCGGCGTGGACCGGACTATAAGTGTCGTCGTGTCATGTCTTTGTCTTTGGAATAATTGTGGTGTATCAAGTCGTGTCTGTATTTGTATTTCTTGTTATCAATCTTGTTTCGTTTTCATTTGTTAGTTCCGTTTTATTACTGTAACAACCTAGATTTGATATATTTTAGTAATTTGTGATATTGGGTAGCTGTTATTTGGATTTTTAATATTTTAACCAATTTCCCCATATTGATATAAAATTATATTTAAGTCCATTAAACTCAGAATAAAAATACATGGAACATTTTGTATATAAAATCCAAAATGTATATCTATAATTATGCCGATGATGGAATAGCTTTAATTTTAAAATTAGTAAAATTAAAATATGGTGTTAAATTATTAATAATTTAATTTTAATTAAATTTTAGCTTTAGCACATAGTTAATAAGTTTGAAAGTAATAGTTGTGCTGCATATTTATTTTTCTTATTGATATGAAGAAGAGTATTGAAATTATTAAAATGATTACGATCCATATTACCATCTAAAATTATCAAAATAAAAATTAAAAAATATATTGTATTACACATGGATTTTCAATACTTACCATATTGCTGAATTTATTTAAATATGATATCACATGATAATTTAAAAACAAATTCATCAATGGTTAAAGGTCACGAGATCTTTTCCTTTTAATTACATGTTGAATTAGATATGTAATCTTATTAGTTTTGGTAACTTAAAACTTCTATATCAAAATTTTAAGGCAAACACTTGTGTTAAACTAGATTGACAGGTTATGATCCGTTAGAGCATCTGATCCGATAGTATAATGTATTGATTTTTGTATTATGATATATTGATTTGTGTACTCGAAAATATTGATTTTTCATAAATTACTGACCCGTGATATGATGTATTAATTTTTATACTGTCATATTGTTACTATGATGTATTGGTTTTTCACTATAATGTATTAACTTTTGTATTATGATGTATTAGTATGACTTTTTGATCTAACAAATGATCCATTAGTCCGGTTTAACAAGAGTACTGCCCTTTTAATCTAATTCACAAAAATATAAATGATGGATATTTAAATAAAAAGCATTAAATCTGAATATTGTTTGTAAATAAACATGTTCGTTTATACACCCTCAACTCATTCATATGCAATTTATTACATGCACATGCACTTGGTGCGCCTTGTTAGGTGCACCCTGTAAAAATGTGTTATAATTCATTTATTCGTGATAATATATTATAGTTATATGTGATGATATATGGTAGTTATACTTTTAGGATTTAATCTTTTCAGTTTTTTATTTAATTTTTTATTTTAGAGTCCCGTAAAATCTATCATTCTACCTGCTATATGTGATATATGTGATGATATATGATAGAAATATAGAGTTTAGAGTTTAATATTTAATTTTTCATTTTAGGATTTAGTTTTCTATTTTTAGGGTTTAATTTTTCGTTTTGATTTATTATTTTTTATTTTAGAATTTTAAATTTTAAATTTAGAATTTCAATTATTTGTAATGATATTTATCAGTTATGTGATATGAACCAATTATATATGATAGTGTATATCAATTATATACAATGATAAATTAAATTATTGGGTTCACCTTACAAAGTGCAATCTTATTCTATATATCCAGCTTGCTCTCTCTTTACTTTTATATCATGGCTAATATCCTCCAACAGGAAGAAGATTATCTTTTATGATATTGTTAACAATACATTTCTAAATATCTCAACTAGTATACACTTGAGTTTTGTCACGTATAAATAGTTCTTAGATACATGAGGGTTAACAAAATATTCCATTAAACACACACACATAGCATACGTGTTTGAGTTTATTTTATATTGATAAATATAGGGGAAATTCTCATTTGATACACATTAATCTAATTTAATTGTCATATAATCACCTAATTAAGATTCATCCCATTTAAGCCAAATATTTACCATTTAATCAAAAATCATGATATAAATAGTCTACAATACCCCTCTCTTATATACACACTCAATTAAGGTACAACCGTCATCATTCCTCAATTTTTTTTGTTTTAAGAAAATATTTCATTTCAACAATTTTATACATCGGTTTTTTTTTTATTTGTTATTCATACAAATACAACTAGCTTCGTAATTCATTTTTTTTTTGACTTGAGAAATTTTACACATCTTTATTTTTCTTTTCTTTTTTAGTTTATTATCCATACAAATTTCGATCAAATTCGGATTTTTTTTTTCACTTATTATTTTTGCCGATATTTTATAAAATTTTATTATTATCATACAAAATTTCAAATCGATCAAATTAGTTTAATTTACGGTCATATAGATTATATACATCCTCAATAGGTTTTTCTTTGTTTTTTTTTTGGTATATTGTTCTTAGAAATTCCAATCAGTTTTACAAGTAGATTTTTTTTTCTTTGGTTTATTGTTCCTACAAATTCTGATCAAAGTCGGAATTCATTATTATTTTTTTTTGCTTCAACAGTTTTATACTTTTTTTTTTGTTTTTCATGCAAATTCCGACCAGAGGCGGAGTTCATTAATTTTTTGTTTTCATTTTCTTTACTTCAACAATTTTACACTTTTTTTTTTGGTTTCTTGTTCACATGAGTTTGTAGTATAATATTAATATGAATGTAGTATGAATTTTGTAGTACGAAATTAATATGAAGGTAGTATGGATTTTGGTTGCACGGTGAGTAGTATGAAATTAATAAGTAGTATGGGTTTTTGGTTGAAGGGTGGAGGTAGTATGGATTTTGATTGCCGGTGGGTAGTAGGCGTCGGGCAGTATGGATTTTGTAGTATTAAATTAATTTGAAGGTAGTATGAATTTTGGTTGCACGGTGGGTAGTATGAAATTAATAAGTAGTATTGCTTTTTGGTTGAATGGTGGGTATTATGAAATTAATATGAAATATTATGGATTTTGGTTGAATAGTAGGTAGTATGAAATAAGTATAAATAATATGAATTTTTTGGTTGAATTAAATTGAAAGAAAAAAATATTGAACAAAAAAATTGGTTAATAAGGTTAAATCAGTAATCTTATGTAGTATCTTGGATTAAATGGTAAGTTAAAATACAAATGGACTATTTGGGATGATATATTTACCTATAGGAGCATATGGTCAATGCCCCATAAATATATTATAATATTGTGCGGATAGTATCTGTCAAATTGTAGACAGTGGCCTTTTTTGCACGCCATATAAGCATTTTAGGGTCATCAAAATCATTTTGGGAAAAAGATTGAAATTTAGAGTATTTAATTTTAAAAACAAATGGGGAGTTATTTTTTTTTAAAATACTGAAAAATAAGAGTATTTAATACGAATACACACACACAAAAATAATTAACAGATAGAAGTCGAATATTTTGTGGAGGAAAGTCGTATGCCGTTAAAAATAAATTCAAAGGTTATACATAGTATACAATTTTTAATGTTTAAAGGGTGACCTACAATTGGCGAAAATACGAGAATATTTGAGTGATTTTAGTAACTAACCAAAAATACACCGTTCATTAATTCAAGCGTTAAAGCCTTTTTGAAAAATAAAACTGAATTCAAAACAAGAATAGGATAGATTACTTAGATGGCAAGCGAAATGTCAATATTATGATTGTAATATTGTCGCTAGAAAATCACATGAAAAATGCATTCTAGAACAATTATTGAAACGTTCTAGATACAACCATTCTAGAAGTCAGACTTTTTAGAACGCGTATTAAACCCGTTCTAGAAAGATGAGTTTTGTGTCTGTTACTCGCCAAACCGGTTCTAGGATCTACTTTTTAGAACGGGTTTAAAGTATATGTTCTAGAATATATATTTTAGAACGGGATTTTGACGTTACCTTCTAAAAAACCCGAGGTAGAGAACTCAATGGGCTAGGGAGTCTCATCGTGGTGATTAGAGGACACCTCAATGGGTTAGGGAATATTTTCAAAAACGGAGTTTTATACCTTCTTGAAAGTATATTTTAGAATAGGTTTACAGACCTTCTAGAAAGTATATTTCAACAATGGTTTCCAAGTTTACCTTCTTGAAAGTTTTATTTGTAGAACAGGTTTTTAAAAAGACTTTTTAGAAAGTATATTTCACAAAATGGGTTTTTAGAAGGACCTCTGTAGTTTTCTAAAACGGCTTTATAAGACCCGATCTAAAGTAGTAAATAATTTAAAATAAAGCAGGTGCCAACAAATACCCCAAAAATAAAAAATGCTAAATATTGTTAATATATTAATTATTTCACAAAAATTCAATAAAAATAAGGCATTTATCATTAATTGACAATAATTGTCGAAATACATAACAATAATTATTTCCGAATGGGTTTAGTACATGTAACATGAAACTCTAAGGCCACATATTATAAAAATCTTACAAGGTACACAAATCCTTCTGAAGATTCTATAATAGTTGCCATTCGCGGTAGAGTAAGTCCATTAGATTAACTCCTAATTTTCAAAAATATAATTAGGTAACAGGTGTAATCTACCATACTATCTCACACCAGAGGCAAAAAGGAGTAACATATTTATGTAAATAAAAATATATTCTAGAAAGTTAATTATTTCACCAAATTTAAAGCTCCTCGATTAAATATGTTTTTATTTCACCAAGATAGGACCTTATACATCTATTTAATCAATTTTTAATGCCACGGTTCTTAGACAGGAGCACAACATATATTTACATCCTGTTACACGTACAAAGAACAACAACTAACTCTATATGATTCACACAACTCACAAATCGCTTGAGCAGGGGTGGATCCAGGTTTTTGTAATAATATAAAAGGAAAGAACAAGGAAATAATGGGATATAGGTGTCAAATTATTTTATAAAAAATAAAGGTAAAGAAAAAATAAATAAGAGGCTATCTATAGGGATCGGAAAATCTATCTATATATATATTAAAGGAGAGGTCTGAAGAGAGAAAAAATGTCACGTAAATGCCATGTAGGATTATTTTCTTTTTTTAGTTATGTAAGAATTTTCTTAACATAATTATGATAGATACCTTATTTAATATTATTATGATTTGGTTTCTTTTTTTAATTAAAAAGCTAGTTTTCTCTTTTAATTATGTAGGAATCTTCTTAACATAATTAGAATAGATACTCTAATTAATATTAAAATAATAAGAATTAATTTATATATACATATATACATAATATATATATATATATATATATATATATATATATATATATATATATATATATATATATAATTGCCACTGTGTAATATTAGATCTAAGGTCAGGATTAGTCCCTAAGTTCACATATAATGACGGGGTTCTCATTTGAACCCAATCCTATATATATATATATATATATATATATATATATATATATATATATATATATATATATATATATAACCACTTATATGTTAATTTGATTTTCATTTTGAGTTTTTTTTAACTTTTTTTTTCTTTCGAATCCAACAATATCAAATTCGTCACGTTTTCTCAAAAGTAATTCGATCACTTTATTTAATTAAATTATACAAAAGTTCAAAATACAATATAATTTGATATTACTTTTATTGGCTATCAACATGTTGTTTATAAAATATTATTACGATTCAACACTTTTTTATTTGAATTGATCTCATAAAATAATGTATTTTGTTAATATCTCATAAACCGCGTAAACAATACAAGTGCAAACCCAACACTAAGTGGAATGAATACTATGACATTAACAACAATAGATTTGGAAAAAGATCAACTAATTCGAAAATAAAAAAGGGGAAGACTGCCTCTGAAAGCAAATGTTGCTAAATACAGTAATTTTGAAAGCATTCCATGTCATACTTAATTTCAATTGAAATTCAAAATTAAATT
>BMAC01000909.1:0-19498 GCA_014905375.1 Phtheirospermum japonicum | reverse complement strand
TAGATCCGCCCCTGGGCCATTGTTCTTATGGGATTGAAAACTTCTCACATACCTCAACGGGGGCTGTACAGTGGTCAACGAATGAGTTTCGACCAAATATATTGAGAGCAATTAACAAGTATCATTCAAACTTACTGTTTATAAGTCAAGAATCTACAAAACATTAAAATTCTATCTAAATCATCATAATTCTCAATTAGTAACCAATAATAATAATAATAATAATAATAATAATAATAATACTGAAACACATGTATAAGCAACAAAACACACAAACCTTTTCCAGAAAGGTTTTCGAATTGACCTTCTTCCATTGCATGCCATACTCGTTGCTCGAGGACATTTATGATGTCAGTTTCTGATCTGGGATTAGTAAAAGGTCATATGCCATATATTCTTGTTAATTTATAATTTGAACATATTATTCAGAAACTCAGATTGAGATTTTTTCCAGCTGTATCATACATTAGAGTCGGGCAATACCTAAACAAAAAATTAAAGTTATATGGAAATAAAAACAGATAATAGAGAAATAATAATTTGAAAATATGTAATCGATATTAGGGTGACCATAACAGGCAAATTAGTGTTATGCACATTAGGAATAACAGCATTATTCCGTTGCCTAGTTCCATTTGCTACCACCAAATCATTTTATAGCCCATGAGCCAGCATAGATTTTCATGATCAGTAGAACTTAAAAGATTCATACCAACTACACACATAAAAAATAGCTTGTCCTTGGTGTTGATGTTTTAAGAAAATGGAACTTTTCCTCCTTTCCTCAAAGAAGGGACCAACATATCATTTTAATGTTTATTAAATTAAATCATACATCAAATAAGGTCACATATTTGGTTGATAATTTTGCAATTAACTATCAAAATTCTGCCAAACTCAAAGGTACGAACAAGAAACTATTTTTGTGTCTTTGTTTGAAAGGGCACAAGCTTCTCCCAAGTACAAACACAACACACACACACAGAAAAAAAAAAAGAAAACATAATTACTCAAAGATAATGAGATACGACAATTGTGCTTCTAGTAGACTTTATATACACAACCTCATCCAATTTTTTTGCTTTAAGAAGTCCCGTTTCGCATCCAAGCTTGTGTTAGAATACTTTCAACTGAAATAGAAGAGGGAAAAAATGTGTTATATCATAGATTATAGATAAAATCAATTCATAGACATTGAAACAAAATACTCATTCCGGTTTCATCGCACATAACCAATCATTAGCTAAATTCAGTTCTTAAAAGTTCAACGTACATATGAAAGTCAACAAAACTCATCGACAAAAAACGTAGAGAATCAAATTCACAAAAATGCAAATAAGGAGACACAAACCATAAGCATTTGGGATCATGCGAGAGCTAGATTCTGTTCCTGCACTTTAATCAGATTTAAAGTCAACCTCTCAAGCTCGATTCCACTCTAATCAAAGCTAATTATCCACAACAATGGAAAGTTTATCCGATAAAAAAAAGATGATTTAAAAAAAAAACTAAATACATATAGGATACTAAATCAAAAGTTGTATTCTACCCCTTATCTTGCAAATGAGTTTTCCATGAAGGTATTCTTCTTCATCAAATTGCATTAACGATAAAGTTCCTAAATCAAACTGTACCAGCACACACATTACAATTAGAAAGCAAAAAAATACCAGAAGAAGAAGCTGAAGCGCAAGTGGCAATGAATTTGTGCTTCCTGTGAGAGTAACTCCATTGGAACTACTAATGGGTACAGAACTAAGAGGCGTAAACAAGCTCGATGATTTCCAGTTACCCGCTAAAGGTGGAGGAGCCCATTATAATTTTGCGATGCCCTTTGTTTTCTTGGTTCTCACTGGGTTTCTCCTCCTCTACCCCTTATCTTGTGGGTTGAACCGAAGAACGGTGATAATCTAATAGAAGAGTCAAATTGATGATTAATAAACTAAAAAAAGATGATTAAAAAACTAAATACATATAAGATACTTTCTCGGCGCCACCATCTTCATGAAATTCATGTTATCATGAACCATAGTCACAATCAACCGAATTTAGAACTTAAAAAAAGTTTCCTAGAGCTGCTCATGAAGAAGATAAGACCTAGATTTATTATTACCTTCTAGAGCTTATAGGTTTTAGCAGTCGCCGAGATAGATTGTGACTTATCATCTTGAACTAATGACCTCGTTTTCTACGGCAAGTTGCTCATGTCAGCCAGTTTCTGCCTCACCATACTTCGAGGTTTGGTCAGGTGCTTTGTCTGGAGTTTATTTCAAGATAAAAATGTAAAGTCAAAAACGTTTAGCTTAAAGCACACTCTTTTAGATTTTGAAAGTAGGAATATCGCCAGAACAACCTAAATTAAGAAGTGAATAATATATATATATATATACACACACACACCAGATAACTTCAAAAACAGTAGATCAATTTTATTTATCTATGATGAAAATAGATGAAAGAATGTTGAGGTGAGTTAGACTCCATTAACCTTTACATGCGTACAATGGTGTCTGGGTGTTAAGATCCCATAGTGGAAAATTGGTGTCACCCGAACCACTTGCCAATTGTTGGCCATCAGGTCTGAGAGCTACTGAAATCACAGCATCTTGGTGACCAAAAATATAATTACACCATACAAAATGCAATTGGACAAAAAGTAGAAATCTGATTTCAGTAAAACAAAATGCAGAAACACCATAACACACCAGTGATTTTAGAAGATCAGCGATAAACTGGACGGACACGAAATGTTGCTTGAGGTTGATAAATTATAATAAGCACCTTCTCCACATAAACTATTTTTTTTAAATAAAAATAAAAAATAGTCATAATATTAAAAACTAGAAAAAAATTATTTCAAAATAATAAGAAATATGCATTAAAATCAACTTTCTAAAAATCGGAGTGCCCACTCAAACACTCACATGAGACCCTCTCACCATTGATGAATTCTGGTAGGTTTCTCTCACACACAGACATGACTGGATTTTTACCAAAAAGATAAAATAAGAAAAAATAATCCAAATAAAAGAAATTTCAAAGGGAGCCGAATAAACAACAACCTCATAGAGAAGATTAGATAAAATCACTCATCAATGGCCACAATTTGTATATCTATCTATAGAATATGAGTATTCGAGTGTACGAGTTTTCAAAAATAGAAAGAAAAAAACTATTGATATATACAAAAAATAGGGAAACATAACAAGGAGAAAAGTGAAAACTAATGGTTATCAGTAGAGGTCGAGCAGCTCACCTCAATCTCATTCATCAGTTTCATTATTCAATAATGCCTATTACTTGTCCTTTCTGGACTTTCTCTCCGACCTTGAAAATTTATATCAAAATTAGAGTTTTCAGCAATATATAGGTGTGTTGATGAGCAATAATAAAAAGAAAAAAGGAGGAACACATAAAAGGCAAGGGCATGGTCACAAAAGATCACCATCAGGTGTTACAGGCAGATCTATCAAAACTGATGTATGAAAATTTGCTTTGCAACACCATGCCCTTGCTTAAAGTGTAGTCAACCAATAGAATTACTCATTGTGCTTATTCACTCGAAACATTCTCCAATGTAGACCAAATTCCTAAGCAAATATACTACTTACAATAAATCAAAAACATCTGAAGTACTCGCAACACACATAACCCACCTTAAACAACTAAAATCAAATGGTCCCAGCAAACATTAGCGGAAATACTTGAAAATCTAAGACATCTACAAAAATTGAATTACAAATAGGATGTAGCTAAACAAGAGAATAAAGAAAACAAGAGGTACCTTCAGTTTGTCTTTGAAATGGATGAGCTTTGAGTTAATGGCGTGCTTAAAGTGGCCAGAACCCTACGGTGGTGCACCAGTTGATAGTGACTCTGAAGTGTTACGAGCAACAGAATGGGGTCGATAGTAATCAGGTGATATGAACACCACAACTGGAACAATTTTGCCTCTAACAACAGTTCAGTCTTATGGAATTAGTATTTGATATTTTTTAAAAAAAAAAAAACTACTAACAATGAATTTAATAAAGTTGGTAGAGATTATTAAGAAGATTACAATTTAAATAGAGAAAAAGACTGAATGGAATAAAATCATACCTTATGTGAGAAAATCAAGGTCGTGAGCTATCCGTACAGAATATGAATCGCTACAAATGGAAAAATTCTTGGAAATTTGTTGAAGCTAATGTCTGGCAGGAGAGACATAAAACCCGATTTAAAATCAACCCCCAATTGATCGAAACCCCACAAATTGCAACTCTGCCATCTCCCTTATGACTGCGTCGCACATATACCGGCGGTGTAGACGCAAGCGAGTTGAGCGACGGAGCTAGTGATCGAATTCTGGAAATTAAAGAAGAATTATTAATTATTGGACTGCGAATGAAAGGAGGGACAGATGTGTGAATATGTGTGTTGAAAACTTGGAGTGGCGAAGTAATGATGCAATTGTACTGCAATTAAAAAAGGGATAGACGGATGGACATGAGACTTCTTTTTAGGCATGTGTGGGGGAGAAAGACTACATACGGCCGTGATTAATTTAACTTTATTAGACTAGAAGGTATTTTATAATTTACCTTCTGGATAAGTAAATGTATCAGAAGGTATTTAAAATATACCTTCTGAAAAGTAGATATTCTAGAAGGGTCATAAAACATACCTTATAGAATGTAACATAAAACCAGAATGGGTTTACAGTATACCTTCTTGATATGGTTCAATCTCCGATCTTACAGAATGTATTTAACCGGTTCTAGGAATACGATTGTTAATAACAAAAATACCACGGCAGATATTCGAGAAGGTAGCCAAAATAACCGTTATAGAAAGTTATTTTTGTACTAGTGAATACAAAAAATAAAATTGAATTTAAACCTGAAAAGACTAGATTACTTAGATGGTAAGATGAATGTCAATATTATGATTATGATATTGTTGTTATAAAATCACATGAAAATGTTATTGCAGATTTTCTAACTCGAGATGGAGGGACACGTTGTTGACGATACCCTTAAAAGGCTAAGGCATCTTAGAGAAGTCCTGGAGATCCTTGAACAAGATTTTGGAAAGCTATGTCTCAATGCTGAGGTCGTCGGACGACCCAGAATCTGTTTCCAATCACATACGAGCATGCTAGCTGGCTCAGTGTCAACTATTCTCAACTTTGTGTAGGTCTCTTCTACAGGCCGCATCTCGTAAGGTTCAAAAAGGAGTAATTCGAGAACGGGTATCTAACACAGATGTTATGGATACAAAGTACCATAATCACAAGTATTGAAAATAATGTATTCCATGAGAATGTACAAGTTGTAACGAATGTTGAGACTCCGATATCACAATCGGAGTCTTCAAGTCAACCCACTACCTCTGTGGTTAAAGAGAAAGAGTTTGATCTTAGGCCACAAACTGGCACTTCTAAGATACAAACTGCCGAGATTAAAATTTCTCCTATGCAGATTTATCAAGGACAATGGGAGAAGTTATTCAGCAGAAGAGGTATCAACCCCGACAAAATAATAGTTGATATCTCTGAAAAATATACAAGAGCTTGGATGAATGTGGGAAGTAATCCAAATGAAGTACAAGAATATATCTTGGGGCCTTATACTATTGCACCAAGTTTCGTAGAGATTTCCAAACTACCAAAATAGATTGGGGAAGCGGTTTACAAGACTTGGGCCAACAATCCACATTTGGTCAAATGAGACATTTTGAAACTGTATTTTATTAGTGTGCCACCAGAACCAGCAAAGAAAGGCTTCAATGAAACTTTTCATTTCATCAAGTTTAGAAGACCGAGTGAGAATACCAGAAAAAATATTAAGGCTGCCTCAGCGAAAGACGCACCATTAATAGTAGGAGCAATTTCAAAAGACGGTGCTTTTACACGGCGAGCATTTGGACTTTGGGTTTGTTTAACCGAAATGGATAAAGTAAAGTACACATTCAAGTTCTTTCATAGTTCAGCAAACAGATCGTTCCTCCTGATTCAATGACAGGAGAAACTACAAGTTTTGCAAAAACTCTTTTCGAAACAAAGGAAAGAGCCATATAGGAAAACAAATTTCGATAAGCAAAGAAACTTACCAGGAATTTTATACCATGGCGCATGTCAGGAGATGAAATGATTGGATCTGTAAAGAATGCCCGTACCAAAAGGAAATTGAATTTGAAAAAGGCTTTCGACTCAAACCGAATCGACAAGAGAATACAACTAGAACAAAAGACCAGATGCTTTCAAAAAAAACGCTGGTATCACACCAAACTACCATGTGAAAATATTTTCTGACAACACAAGATGATTGAGTCATAATGGACTAGCAACGAGATAAGTCAATGAACAGTGAAATAAAGAACCACAAACTCACAATAATAGAGAAAATATGTAAGTAATGACGAATCTTTCATTCTATAAATACCAAACAATTGAGGAAGTAGAAGACATCAAACCTTTCATTCTATTTTCTAATAATAATATAGTGTGAGTATGAGTGAAAAGAATATAATAATAGTAATAATAATAGTAATAATAATAATAATAATAATAATAATAATAATAATAAAAGAATGTGTTGTGATAATTGTTTGTAATAATAGTGAGTCTATTTATTTTCGAGTCTCCTCCCAAAAAGAGATTACTAATGTAACAAATTGTCTTTTAAATTCCTAATAAAATAAAGGCTTTTGTTTCAACATGCGTGTTTTAATAATTTATCTTTATAAATTAAATATCTCGTACGTCGAGAGTAGGAAACGGACCAAGATTGTGCTTATTAGTTACTGAAGGCGTCGGATAACTTGTAATTCAACTTTTGTAAATAGAAGTTAGACGATTAGGAGTCGTCAGTGAAACGAAGTAGGGCGATATTAATCTTTCGACTGGTGGCGTCACAACCCATCTCACCCGGGGCTAATTCGATCAAAAAAAGGTACGAAATTATAGAATATAATATTACAAAAGCATGTTGGGTCTGATATGGTCGTAATGAACTCGACAAAAAATTTCAACGAACTATTGAAACTATCAATGTGATTGATTATAGGATGACATAGCAAAAATGGACTATTCTAAGTAAAAAAATAAACTGGGTGGACAGGGAAAGATTGTGTTTTTAGTCCATTATATTGTCTACTTTCCAAAAAAGGACCATGATATTGTCCTGTATCAAAATAACTACACTAAATAGGTAAAATTATCAAAAAAAGTACAAAATTATCCTGATCGGGCTTTTTTTGCTGATGTGGCGTGATTCAATACTTTCTTATCATTTTTCTTTAATTTTAAACATTAATTGAAGAAAAAATTTTGAGAAAGAAATTCGTTTTGATCCATTATATTGACCACATTCCAGAAAAGGTACGTGACATTGGTCATCATCAAACCACGTCTGCTAAGTTGGTCAATTCATCAAAAAAGGTCCAAAAAAGTTTGATAGGGACATTGTTCTATATTTTCTTATAATTTTTTTTTAATTCTAAACATTAAATTGAAGACAAAATCTTTTTGCCCTTCATTATTTTTCCTTTAATCAAATTAATATATTTTATTAAATAAAAATTTAAAAAAAAATCAGTGACAAATATAAAAATATAAAGTAGATCTTACAAAATTATCAAATAAATATAATTTTTTATAATTAATAATATTTTAATCATAAAAAACACTAAAATTAAGAATAAATATAAATATATAAAATGAATTTTAAAAATTATTTAAAATATATATATTTATATGAAAAAATCTAATTTTATTCATATAAAATTTATATATGTTTTATAATTTTTTATAATATATTTTATGATTTTATATTCATATCTAATTGTATTAGCTAATTTTCTTTATTAATAATCATTTTCTGATATAAATTTTTTTATTTATTTTATAATTTCTTAATATATATTTTATGTTTTTATATTTATCTCAAATTTATTATAATTCTTTATTGATTTCAAATTTAATTAATTACATTAAAGGAAAAATAAAAGAAAAAGGGAAAAGAAAAGGGAGGGCATAATATATTTTTAATGTTTAATAATTATATGAAAAATGATAAGAAAATATAGCACCACGCACAAAAATCTCGACCAAATCTTTTTTGGACATATTTTGATCTATTGGCCAACTTAGTGGGCTTAGTTTGACGATGGTCAATGTCACGTACTTTTTCTAGAATGTGACCAATAGACCAAAATGAATTTATTTCTCACGTTTTTCCCTTCAATTAATATTTAAAATAAAAGAAAAATGATAAGAAAAGTATTGAATCACGCCACGTCAAAAAAAACCGATCAGGATAATTTTGTCCTTTTTTTTGATAATTTTATCAACTTAGTGTAAGTGTTTTAATAATGGACAATATCATTGTCCTTTTTAGAAAATTAACAACATAATAGAATAAAACAAACAATTTTCCGGCTGGACAGTGTAGAGTGAGCCCCCAACTTGGGGGTGCATCTTAAGTTTTCTTGGGCTATTGCCTGAGTTCTAGTGTATCCCAAAATAGGTAAAAAAAATAAAAATTTTGACACCTCTACTAATAGCGTTTTTATGATTTGCAATCTAATATTTTTTTGTTATTATTAACAACCCAAAGTATGCGGGTTTTGCTCTTTGCAACCTTCAGGCTATTTTTCATTCAAAAAATGGTTGAATCGAAGCACGTAAACCTCATGCCTCATTCTAAAAACATGAAAATATTGTCCAGCATAATAATTGGTGCCTTCGATTCAAACATTTTTTGAATGAAAAATAGCCTGAAGATTGCAAAGAGCATAACCCGCATACTTTGGATTGTTAATAACAACAAAAAAAATATTAAGTTACAAACCATAAAAATACTACAAGTACAGGTGTCAAAGAATTTTTTTTTCCCAAAAAATAACATACACAAGTATTTTGTTAATCTTTTACATTTGTCGCCTAGTCTAAGATTTTCATCCCAGCTGACAATTGATGGTTGGACAAAAATGGGATATCTTGATCCACAGTGAGAGGCTTTATGACAAATGATCCACGCATTTAAGAAAAAAAATAGCAACTCACCATTTTATTCTATTTTTAAAGCCTTTACTCCTAATAATTAAGGAGAAATTTTCAACCTCTAATTTCTGATGTCTTTACAACTCTTTCAACCTCTAATTTTTGATGTCTTTACGACTCTTTTCGTCCTTTTTTTTTTGTTTAGCCCCCAGTTCTTTTGCAAACCTTCTCCATATAATAACCCGGCAAAAATATTTTTTTAGTCCGTTAAGTGATTACTCTTTGATATTTAGTTCGGATTTTGGTCATACTTGAAAATTAGTCCGTTAACTATAATTGAATATATAATGTAATCTGCAAAAAACTATTTCATAATATATAAAAGTGGAGTTATTTGCATTTAGTTTATTTTAGAGAGCGAATAGACGCACCCCATTTATTTATGAGTTCACCCCATAAAAAAAAACTCAACAAAAATATCAAAATTATCCCACAAATACTAAATACCCAAAAATATCATCTCCTCCAACCCTCCACCACCACTCCAACTCTTCCATTAGCATCGTCCATCACACCGTCGTCGCCACCACCATAGGTGTCGTCATTGTACCACCGCCAAACAGGAAGGAGAAAAAACGTGGGTGGGTGGTGAAAGGTAAGTGACGGATCTAGGCGGTAAAAGGTAAAAAATAAATGCAAAAGATGGATGTTCGTCTCTGGTTTCTCGAACAAAACTCATGCGTTCGAACATTTTGATAAATAAGCAATAGAATAAAAACCTACAAGTTATAAATAAGTAATAGAATAAAATAAAAACCTACAATCTAAAATTAAATATAAGAATAAATATGGATTTTTTTCCCAGATATTTCATTTTTATTTTTACCTATATCATATTTCTTTGGACAATTGCCTCCTAATTACACTTACTCTCCAAAAATCTAATATTATTTTTTTAGTTCGGTAAGTGACCACTCTTTGACTTTTAGTCCGATTTTGGATCACACTTGAAAATTAGTCCACTAAGTGAACTAAATGCTGATATTTGGTCCAGTGGCCTGCTCTAGGCGGTCACTGGACCAAAAATCAGCATTTAGTCCACTTAGTGGACTAATTTTCAAGTGTGACCAAAAATCGGACTAAATGTCAAAGATCACTTACCGAACTAGAAAAATATTTTTGCCTAATAACCCAGAGCTAAAAAAGAAGAGATCATTTTACAAGCACAATCTCCTTCCTATCATATATATTTCTCACTGAAGCCCAGATGGGTCAGCTTGGATCCTTTATTAATTTTCGTTCTTTCTCTCTCATTCGCACTTGCTTGTTCTGATATCGTTACGATGGCATTGTTAAAGATGTTCGTTAGAGTCCAAAATCACATGAAACCATTAGCTTCTCCTGATGTAGAACAGTGGTACAAAGCCACACCTCGTCTACTCAAATGAGCCTTTAACAACCTCTGAAAACCCAAAACCCACGCTCAAAATGTATCCCAAGATGTTTACAGAACACCATAGTTTTGGCGATGAAGGCCTGGGTCCCATCCTTCCCAAGTGGAAAGGCGAGTGTATGAACGTTCCGCAAAAGTTAACTGCAATTGAAAAATCATCGGGGCAAGGTACTTTGTCTGAGACTACTATGCTAACTGCCCAAAGAACGGATCGCGGTGTACAAAGTTTACTGGGAAAAAGGTTGCATGGACTCTAGCATTCTCGCCGGCTTCGACAGGGCAGTGGAAGAAAGCGTGGACATAATATATATATATATGTACACACACACATAGGTGCGGAACGAGCAAAATTAAAAAGGTAAGTGATTTTATTTGCCAAAATTTTAAAATCATGTTAAAATTGCAAATTAAAAAAAGGTCATGATATATGAAGTAATCGAGCCTTAAATATATTATATAACATTTTATTACCAAACTATTTAGTATGCATATATACAATATATATGACTAAAACAGTAATCAAACTATTCAATACTTGATTCGAGAACGATCATTAAAAATTGATATAGCGTCAAGAATAGCTCGGTCTTGAACCGGCTAGGCTCGGTTCTAGACCGGCTACTCCTAAACTAGCTAGCTCGGCTGGTTTGCGGATAGGTGAGAGATGAAAGAAAGCAGCGACCTTATTAACTTTTTAGTATATTTATTGAATCATTTCTTAATGATTACAGCAGAGAATGTTACATCTATATATAGCAAGGTGTATGACTAGTGTACCTCTATAATAAGTGGATAGAAATACTAAAGTACAATATGACAACGGCTACCTAAAATATATGAATAGTAATGCTACAATACATTGTGACAGCTGTATTAGTCTGAGTGTACTAGATTAGAGCTGATATCATCATCTGACGTAGTGTAGGTCGATCTCTAATGAGACCTGTTGTTAGCTTCCTATTATACCTTCTATCGACCTCTCATGTGACCTTTATAGTCAACACTCATACTATCTAAAGTGATCAGGTCGCTGATCTGTATATGGCCATGCGATGTTATTGGGTCGCTCCCTATTAAGAGAGCTTGGTGAGGAGGAAAGGTAAAGGTTGATTTCAGACTAAAGATGATATCATGCTATATGTACAAGAAGATATGCAAATCTTGTACTCATGTTATTATAGACATAATTAACGAGAAATATTCAGCTTTTTTTTTTTAAATGATAGTGATTCAAATCTTTATGTGACCAGAGTTAAGAAGAGTAATATTACTTCACAATCTCATCCATCGTTCCAATAAAACTTATCCCCCAAATACAGATGGGACATCTTGAGGCACTTAATTACTTTGTTATATATATTATTTCTTTCTCTCTTGTTTTGTTATTCTTAAAATGATTATATTGAACAAAGACAGACATGATAGAGTAGAGCGACCTAAAAAATTCAGGTTGCATGAATCACCGACCTAATAACATTAGGTCGCATAAATGCCGAAGTGATCATAAGTGCCAACCTGATCAGCGACCTGATAACTTCAGGTCGCGTGAGAGCAGACCGATGAGAGGTCGTCATACGAGCCCGCTGTGATTACTTTGAGACTACGCTATCAGATGATGTCAGTCCTGGTATAGCACCTATTACAGCTGTCAGATTGTACTGTAACAATATTATGCACTCATTATAGGTAGCCGTTGTCAGGTTGTACTTTAGCATTTCTAGCCACATATTATAGGGTTGCAATAGTCAGGTGTATTGCTATAAATATTCAGACACTTCTCAAAGAATGTAAAAAATTATTGTATTCATCATTATATACACTATTATGCTCGCATTTACCTTTATAAACTCGCAAAGAGCTCATTATTTTAATATCATGGTATCAGAGCAGTTTTAGCCTGTCTTTGATGCTCACTCCTCTGTCTTTGTTAAAAGCCTTCTGCAAAAAAAGTAAAATGGTCACAACAGATGATACTGCTACAAGCCAAACAAATATCTCAATTAATTCAAATGACATCTTACCCACAGCTTTATACAGCCCCAAAACTAGCTCATTTCCACCAAAGTCACTGATACTAATTTTCTAGTTTGGAGACAGCAAATCCTGACTGCAATTAAAGGTTATGGACTTGAATCCTTCATCAAAAATAACCATTGACCACCTGCACAGATAATTGTTGTGTCTGATACCTCTCAAATCATAGTTAATTCAGAATATATCAACTGTATGAGGCAAGATCAACTGCTCGCCTCTTGGCTACTTTTCTCTTTACCTGAGAACCTTCTGGTTATGATGGTCGATAATAACACAACCAGAGAAATCTGGCAAGCCTTAGATTCTAAGTTTTCTGTTCAATCAAGATCCAGACTCATGCAGTACAAATTGCAACTACAAACTCTAAAAAAAAAGGCAACCTTTCTATGAGAGAACTCCTGGGCAAAGTCAAAGCCTGTTGTGATGCCCTTGGCACTGCTGGAGAAACTATTTTTGAGCAAAAATATATATTGCATATCCTGGGAGGTCTAGGACCTGATTATAATCCTGTTGTTGTAGCTGTTACTTCCAGAGTGGAGCCCTACAACCTAAATGACATCTATGCCATGTTGCTGAGCCTTGAGTCTAGATTTGATACCTTTCCTGCATCTACTACCATCAACAGTAACTAACGAAACTACAACAGCTCGCTGAATAGGTCGCCGACCTATAATCAGAACAGCTATAGAGGAAGAGGCATGAACAACAACTATAGAGGTAGAGGGGGCAGAGGCTATAAGAACAACGACAACAAAGCTGCTTTCCAAGTTTGTGGGTTGTCTAATCATATTGCAGATAAGTGTTATCACAGATTTGACTCCTCATACCCCGGGCCTACTAATATGCAGTCTCAAATACAAATATAAGCACAGACATCTCAAACAAGCAATGGTCTCTCTAATCAGACAAGCACATCCTCTCATTCAGCAATGTCAGCCTCTCCAGACTTTGGAAACGATCCTTATTGCTATGCAGGCTCTGGTGCATCTAATCATGTCACCAATAAACTCTCAAACCTAAACATAACCTCAGAATTTCAGGGCCACACCAAGCTGCAAGTTTTTAATGGAACAGGTTTGTATATTTCACATATTGGAAATTCTTTACTCACAAAACCTCACTCAAAATCCTTTATCTTGAAGAATCTCTTACATGTTCCAGAAATCACCAAGAATCTTCTTAGTGTGTCACAATTTTCTAGAGATAATTCTGTGTTCTTTGAGTTTCATTCAAATCTTTGTTTTTTTAAGGATCAAGTGCTTCTCCAAAGCTCTCTTAAGAATGGTCTCTATAAATTTGATGTTCAATGTGTCAAGTCCCCTGCACCTACACAAGTGATACCCCCTAGTGTTTCCACCTTCTCAACTCGCTTAGTTCATGATAATAAGTCCAACAATCTGGATTTGTGGCATTCTAGATTAGGACATACTGCTCATTATGTTGTAATCAAAGTGATGAAAGACTGTATGTTCCCTTTGTTAATAAAATAAGTAACCTTGTTGTTTTTATATACAATCTAAAAGCCATGGCTTACCTTATACTGATTTTGAATCTGCATATACCACACCATTAAAACTCATCCACAAAGATGTTTGGAGACCATCCCCTGTTACATCCTCTACTGGCTCACACTATTATGTTTGCTTCATATATCACTTCACCATATTTACATGGATTTAATTTTTAAAGGCCAAGTCCGATGTTAAATCTGCTTTCATTCATTTTAAAAACCTTGCTGAAAACTAACTTTCTTATAAAATCAAATCCATACAAAGTGATTGGGGTGGGGAATTTAGAAATCTCACTCAAGTTTTTCATAACTCTGGCATTGTACTTAAGGTATCTTGTCCCTATATTCCAGCTCAGAATGGTCTAGGTGAACGAAGACACAGAACCATAGTAGAAATTGGATAAGAAATGATAACTTATGCTCGCATTCCACTTAGATTCCGGGATGATTCTTTTAGCACTGTTGTTTACTTTTTAAATAGATCACCAGTCAAGTCCATCAAATATGTCTCCACTTCAGAAGCTACCTGGTCATAAACCTAACTACAGCTCTCTTAAGACCTTTTGCTTCCTATGCTATCCCAATCTTAGAACATACAACAAACACAAAATGGAACCTAGATCCTTACCAGGCACCTTTCTTGGCTTCACATCTAAACATAAAGGTTTCAAAGTTCTATTGCCAAATGACAAGGTCATAATCTCTAGAGATGTCATCTTTGATGAAAGCAAATCTCCTTTTGCCATCTACTCCAACTAACAACACACTCCTACTCAAGAACAAACCTCCTCCTTTCATCACCTGAGACCCCTAGTTTTAAAGTCAGATACAACCTTCCAACTTACCTCACCCATATTCATCTTAAACACTGATGGTCACAATCACTCTCCTCTTCGTACTCAATCTCCCAATCACAATCAAGCACCAATAAATTCTCCTTCCCACTCTCACTCACCCTCACATACATCTTCATCCTCTCATCATCTTGTGTCTATCTCCTCTGACTCTACTCACACCACAATTCCCTTGTGTGTAAATTTGTCATTTGTGAATTGTTCTCCACCTGTTTTTGCTACTAACAATGCAGATGCGGTACATAAGCAACATCATATGGTTACAAGGTCAAAAACAGGCAATCTCAAACCAAGGGACTTCATTGATCATGTCTTGGGTTCACAGGAACCTGCCTCCTTTCAGGAGGCACTCTCACATCCTCTTTGGAAACAGGCCATTGATGTTGAATATGAAGTCTTGCTTCACAACAAAACATGGACCCTTGTACCTACTCCATCCAATAAGTCCATCATAGGCTGCAGATGGGTTTTTAAGCTCAAAAGACATGCTGATGGAAGTATTTCTAGATACAAAGCTTGAGTAATGGCAAAAGGCTATAGTCAAACAGCTGGCATTGAATTCTCATAAACCTTCAGTCCAGTGGTTAAGCCTACTACAATACGGATTGTGTTGTCTTTAGCCACTCACTACAACTATCCTGTTCGGCAACTTGACATTAACAATGTTATCTTTGTTGTTCAGTTTACAAATAACTTTTGGGTTTACTTTCTCAAGGCATAGTTTGAAGCCTTTGAGGAATTTCTCCAACTCAAAACCCTTGTCCTAACCTATTTAAAAGAACCATGAAAGATTTTCAAAGTGATTGAGGTGGGTGATTCAGGAACGTTCCCAAACATCTTCATGAACAAGTCTTTATGCACATGATTTCTCGCCCCTACACCTCTCAGCAAAATGGTACTGTTGAGAGGAAAGATAGGCATGTAACTGATGTATGCCTTTCTCTATTAGATCACTCATGTGTTCCTCAAAAATATTTGACGGAAGCTTTTCAAACTGTATTTCACATAATTAATAGAACTCCTAGCAAATAATTGTCCTAAAAATCTCTTTTTGAGTCTCAACACAGTACTAAACCTATCTATTTCTCTTTAAAAGTGTTTGGTTGTTTGTGTTATCCACACATCAGGCCTTATAATGTCATAAACTTGAACTAGAGAAGTTTCTTTTAATTTCCCGGGATATACTGAACTTTACAAAAGGTACAAGGTTATCTTACCCTATGAAAAAATGATCATGAATAGAAATGTTGTTTTTGTTGAGAGTCACTTTTCTTTCTGCAAGTATACTAGTCGATCATCATAATCTTCAAATGAGTTTTGTTAATTCTTCTCTCCTCTCCTGGTTAAGTACTTAGATCAGAATATAACTTCATCTTCTATTCGCAGTCCTCAGCCTTTACGTAATAATAAATCATCCTCTCAAACAACTCCTTAACTTCAAAGTGCTCAACAATCTAATCACTCACCCTCCCCTCCCAGTCATTCAATCCCTCACACATCATCAACTCCTCATCGCTCAAGTAATCACTCTTAAAGTCATCCTCATACCTCAGATATATCATCTTCTTATAACACAACTCCTTCAATTTCCTGCTTTAGATACCGATCAAATTTGTGATGATGTTCTAAATACTGTTGTTTCTGTCACTGATACTCATGTTATGTAGACCAGGGCAAAGATAGAAACAGAACCTATGAGTCTGAAAGATGTTCCTCTCAGTCACAAGAGGTGGCATCAAGCTATGCAGTGACAGTATGAGGCATTAATGAGAAATAAGACTTGGACACTCACATCCTTGCCTCCTGGCAAGAGACTTGTGGGTTGTAAATGGGTGTAATGTCTTCATTAATGCGATAAATTAATTATCGCGTGAAATATGTCTTGCATGATGATGGTGATGATGATGATGATAAATTATAATAAATAATAACAATTAGGAAAGTAAATAAAAGTAAGGAAATGTTAGCCTACAAATTAATAGTAGCAAAGACTTGTGTCAGTCCTAATTGATTATCATGATACATAAGACCATCTGACCCGCTACTATAATGTATTGATTTTTATATTCGAAAGTATTGATTTCTCGTAAATCTTTGACCAGTGTGATGATGTATTGATTTTTATACTATGATGTATGGTTCTTTAACGTGGTGTATTTATATTTGTACTATAATATATTGGTATAAAATTTTGGCATGACGAATGATTCGTCAGTTTGGGCTAACAAGAGTGTTGCCCACTAATAATAATAATAATAATAACAAAAGAAAGTAATGAAAAAAAAAAAAGAATTGATAGTAGTAGTAGCAGCAGCATCAATAATAATAATAATAATAATAATTAATAATAATAAATTATTATTATTATTATTGTATAATGATAATAATAATAATAATAATAATAATAATAATAATAATAATAATAATAAGAAGAAGAAGAAGAAGAAGAAGAAGAAGAAGAGTCAATAAAAGTAAAAAATATCAGGCTATAAAATAATAATAATAATAATAATAACTAAAAAAGAATATAAAGAAATTAATAAAAGTATTTGTATATAACTTTTGATCTCTCCGTTATCATTAATTCTCTTTTCAAACCTTATATATATATATATATATATATATATATATATATATATATATATCACCCCTATATATTAATGCAAAATCCTCCTAACCTATGTGTCTGGTTCGTATGCTTCGTTTGATAAATAAAAAATTATGGTGCTTCGTTTGCTTAAGTGTCATCCGAGCCTAATATTTACCTAATTTAATGATTTTCTTTTTATTGTGTATTACCTAATTTAATTATTTTATTATACTTTTCCTTATTCGATACTTTCCTTTAATTCTCTTAATATAAAAATATGAATAAGTCATATATAATTAGTAGATAAGATTTAAATTGTTATTTTAATTGAAAGACAAAAACATATGAAATAATTTTAATTAAAAAAACTTTATTTACTTAGGATTTAGTATGAAGGCACAAGAGTTCTCTGCTAACTCAACTTCTCCTACTAAAATAATTAAATAAGTTTTATTGATAATAGAATTTAAAATAATTTTATGGAGTCTCAAATATTTTATATAGGTAAAATATGAGTTATTTACAATAATATAAGTATGTAACTAAATATTAGTAATGTATTCAATTTAAACAAAAAAAATATTAAATTATATACTAATAATTAATAAACATTGATTAGACGTTAGTACAATGCGACACGGGTTGAGAGTAAGACATCTTTTGAATATCTCAAAGTATGTGACTAATAGTTATTAAAGAATTTATACTAAACATTAATATATAAAATGGCTTATAATAATAATTAATAAAATAGATAATAGACATGGTTTAGAATGTGACGCCTTTTGAATTTTCGTAAGTATGTAATTAAGATTATTAATTAATTTAATTTAAACACCAAATACAAAATTATTTAATATTTATAATAGTTAATAAATAAATTAGACATGTACAAGGCACGGGTTGATAATCATTATTTTAATTTTTTATTTTAGATTTAAAATTCAGTAATTATCATAATATTTTTTTATTTATCTTTTGATAAATCCCGTGCAATATACGGTGTTAAACAAGAATATATTAATGCAAAATCATCATAATCTATGTCTCTGCATAGTATGCTTCGCCTGAATAATAAAAAAATTTGGTGATTCGTTTGCTTGTGTCATCCGAGCCTAATATATACCTAATTTAATATTTTATTTTTATTTTATCTTGCCTAATTTAATATTTTTTTATTATATTTAGCCTAACTTAATAGTTTTCTTTTATTATATTTTGTCTAATTCAATAATCTTCTTTTATGCTCCTAATATAAAAATATATATACAATTACTAGAGAAAAAACCTAAATTAATTATTTTAATTCAAAGAAGAATTTTATATGAAATAGTTGTAATTACAAAAAAAATAAAATAAAAGCTTATTTATGAGAAAATTAAATAAATTTTATTTATAATAAAAGTTGAAATAACTTATTTTTGAAATTTTAAATAATCTGTATAGGTAAATTATGATATATTTGCAATAATTGAAATGTGTAACCAATATTAGTAATGAATTCAATCTAAATATTAAAATATAAAATTATATAATAATTAATATTTTTTAGATATTGGCACAATGCGAGAAGGTTTGAGAGTATGCCACCTTTTGAATTTTTCAAAGTATGTAACTACAATTATTAACAAAATTAATCAGAACATAAAAATATAAAATGAGTTAATCCTATATATAGGATTGGGTTCAAATGAGAACCCCGTCGTTATATGAGTTAATACTAGGGACTAATCCTGGCCTTAGATCTAATATTACAAAGTGCAATTATATGTCCAGGTTCATTGTGCTTTTTACACAGTACTGTAGTGCTAAAATCAGTCCAGTTTTTTTAATTTAATTATATATATATATTTTTTACGTTTTAAAATATGCAATATGTATCTTAAATTGTAGATCTTGAGAATGTGATTAATTTGATATATATTTCATTCAAAACGAATAAAATTTGAAAAAGTTATGGTTTGTTGAAGATTTAAGTTTCATTTCAAATTTTTGAATTTGCAGTTTATAGACGAAATTTGCGGTGCTTTTTTTATACAATCGTAGTGTTTTTTCTTCTTAATCTATTGTG
>BMAC01000908.1:407568-447093 GCA_014905375.1 Phtheirospermum japonicum | reverse complement strand
GGGTTGGGTTCAAATGAGAACCCGTCATTATATGTGAACCTAGGGACTCATCTTGACCATTAGATTGGATAATCTTGATGGTTGAGATCATGACATGTCAGCATGGTAATAATGTAAAAAAATGCATTAATTAATTAAAATGGTATTTTGGACATATATCAACGTTTACAAAGAGCACTATATATATATATATATATATATATATATATATATATATATATATATATATTTGTTATAATTGAGTTTTCATATAAAAGATTATATAAGCTTGACGAATTTTGTAGTCTATATGGTACATATACAATCTATATATGTAATGGATATATTTCACGATATGTATTGAAACATACTCTTTTATGTTATTACAAATAGATATATACATCATATATGCTGATATTCGATATATATAGAATATAATATTAAAATCATTGCTCTATATAGAGGAATTTTTTTATAGAACCAGATAGGGCTCTATTACGGAGCCCTATATAACATATGACATTCACCCCACCGTGCATTTATAAAAAAAAGAAAGGAAAAAGAAAAAGAAAAAAATGATTAAGGGCTCAGATGAATGCCATGTCATTTATAGGGCTCCATAATGGAGCCCTATCTGGTTCTATAGAAGAACCGTTATATAGAAATTTTTCTATAGAACCAGATAGTGCCAGTGATTCGATTTTTTTAACAGTATACAACAGGAATGATTTATAGTGTTGAATGGAATTCCAAATTTTCTCTATTTTATATATTTTGATCAGTTAAAAAAAATATTAATTGGGTTGACTAAATGGTACCTAATTGAATATTATTCTGAGTGATTGAGAGGAATGAACAATATTAGAAGACATAGTTTTTACACGATATAGCCTAGTTACTAATTATATTAACAATTGTCTATTCAAATAATTTATAAATATATAAACAATAATAAATAAAATTAAATACTCGATTTATGTTTGTAATTTCCAATCTAAACAGAAGATGAACATTAGAGATTACAAATGATACAAACTAATACAAAAAGCAGATCATACTTGTAGTTCAAAAGACACTAAAAAACCTTAAAAATAGGTAACCAACAAAATCAACCAATAATAATAAGATTAAATACCAACACTGGAACACTTAGAAGCATAAACTTGATCCTTGAATCCAATGGCAACATCAAATGGTCAATAAAATCCTTACAACCATTCTGCAAAAACCGGCGATCATCGGCATCCGTGACGATATCCACGTTCCAACGTCTATCACCGAATCTAATTGTTGCTTTTTTTAGGTTATCAATGCCAGCTGTGACAATGAAATCCCTCCAGAATAATTTCGGAATAGACTATCGAACACAACAATTAATCGTAAAGTAAAGAGATATCAAAAAAATTTGTAATAAAGATTTAGTTTATTTTACTTGATATAAGACTTACAATTCAGCCACGTTCGAGATGTGTCTTATTAATCTTAACATCAAATTCAGGGTCAATGAGAGCTTCATCTGGATTAAACCCACAGTGTTGCATACTTGCAACACCCTTACCATCGAAAATGATCACATCAAAAATGTGGTCCTCATTATTGATGAAAACAATCAACCAATAATCGGCAATGAGATTATCAGACTCAAGAGTGTTCCATCCATACCCAAAGCGAGCCTAAAAATAAATATGAAAATTACTGGAATAATAAACATATGTGTTGCATTATTTTAAAACTGTTTAGACCTATTGAAATTAACTATGGATCTAACAAATATTTCCTGACTTGTAATAAATCAAGGAAGTTGTGTTGCATATTATGTGATAGATTAGATCAATCAAATTCATTTTTGATATCAAAAAACTCTTAGATCAATCAAGTTTAAGTTCTCAGTGAAATCACTATACAATACGGCTGTAAAAATCGAATCAGTTTTTCACTCTAGTATCACAAACAGAAAATAATCACGAACGTAATAAAACATACCTGATCGCCCTCAACACAAATGGTGACATGCCACGTAACCCCCCGAGCATTACGCAATTTGAACTCAAGATCTTCAAGATCTTTGAAATAGGGTACAATGTTTAGGGGTAAATGTTGGAATATTAATCACAAATAAGAATTCAACATTCAGTTAATTGGGATTCAATTTAACATAAATATATGTGGGTGATGCAAGTGTTGTATTTTGAAAAAAATCTTGAATTTAATTGACTCACAAAATAAATAATTCCTACTGAAAAAATATCAGCGTAAGTCTACGAATTTATGTCAGCAAATTACATTACTCAAAAGATTTATAAAAAGTATTCGTAGACTGTTAAAAATTTAAAGTCGAGACCATATTTTGATACAAATTGGAATGTATCTGTTTGTGTCAACGAATCCAAATGAAAATGCAAGCATTATATCATGTTTATGAACATATAGTTCATAAACTATGAAGAAATCAACAGCGTCGTTCAGAAAGGAATATAATTTAGATAATCACTTTACAAACATTAATTCCCAAATTATGAATCTCGATTTTGCAAAAAATAATTGAAAAGACTATACCACAAATTTATAAAATCATACAATTGCAGATGATGACCGAGATCTATTTTCGGAATGAAATAATACCATAAAGTAAGCTCCAGAGGACAAAATTATCTTCGCGAAAGTGGGGATGAAACTCATCTTTTCTAGAACAGGGGAATTACTCTTGAAGGTTGTTGTTCAATGTTTGACAGTGCAGGAGAGGGTGGCGTCTGGAAGGAGTAAAACTGAGGAGATGGGTTGCGTACTGGAAGGAGTTTGCGCGAGAAAAAAAATTGTTATGTTTCATTCAAGGTAATAATGAAGGTAGAGAGATTTTATCTGTTAGAATACCAATAGGTTTCCATAGTGCATTATGATAAGAAATGGAATTAATATATACTATATTTGTAAATATTAAAACAGTACTATTTAGTCAACTTTATTAAGTGCATTAAGTAAATGTACTATTTCGAAAAATAAAGACTTAGAAGTTTTTCAAAGTTTGTTTTATTAAGTTAAATTTTTGTAGTAAATGCTATATATGCTATACCGCATTTATTGCGTCCAATGTATTTTTTGAATCAGCAAAATTTATATAAACTAATTATATAGGTAAAATATTTTTTTTCGTATTATTAACATGCAAGCCAAATAATTATTCAAGATATGTCAATCAATTTACTTATGTCAAAATAGTTGATTTTAAATGAGTTACCATCTGTTACTTCAAATAAATGCTTAAAGCGAAAAACAATTAGTTAATAAACGAGATTATTTTGCAATAATCACTCTAAATTCTATGATAAACAGAATAATTGAAATATGAATAAACGATGAGTTTCTTAAACTCCAATGGAAAAAAATATTTAAACATTATTCATTATTAAAATTGTTCACCAATACATAATCACTTTTATTCCCTATTAAAATAGTGCACCGTTCACAAAATAACAACTTTGAAGTAGATGCTTGTTGAATTATCAGGAGGATAAATAAGTTCGAAAGCACAACGACTTCCGACTCTCAAATTGGTACGACATAGAAAATCGCCTAAATCACAAAGCATCAGTACTGAAGAAGTATCCTTTTGTAATTCTACAGTCTATTCGGTTAAACGATGATTGAGTGTTGCAGTTGTCTCGTTCACCATTTTAGTCTCATGAATGTGTTCCATCCAAAAGTCCATAGGAATAGGCTGTGTAAAAAAAAAAAAATTAATGAAAATTATCAAGGATGTTATTTGATTGTAATTTTACCCAAAATATACATTTAGAAATGTTTAAAATGAGATCACTTACCAAAAAGGATTTTTCAACATGAGTATTTCCAATAGATATCTGAAATGATACGTTCCCATAATCCAAATATAATTCATCGAACGTGGAAATATTTTTGAATTTTTTTCAATGCCCAATTGGGAAAAAACTACTACATCGAATATCAATCCACCACGGTAAGTAAGGACCATTTGATCACCGAGTTCAATATTATTATGTCGTATAAACAGATCCAAACCGATGGTGAATTCGACTTTCTCTTCAACCATACTCATTTCAACTGGCCATGAATCTCCACGTCAATTTCTTAGATCGAATTACACAGGGAGTGCATCTTCGAAAAATTTAGAGAAAGTATCTGGAATAGGCTGTATAAGAACATCAAATTTAAATCTCGATAGATATATGCATATATATAAATTGAAATGAAATAATATAGGAATATTTATACAATAATTTATATATGTCATATAAGAAAAAAAAATGATAACGTTAAAAATACTAACCAATTTATTGATCGTTGAGATTCTGGATAAATAATTTATTCTGTGGTCAAGAAAACTTCTGATAACATATTTCATGATAAAAGAGAAGTATTTTATAAAAATTTCAAAAAGTAAGGTGGGGATGAGTCTTTGGTCAAGAAAACTTCTGATAACATATTTCATGCTAACAAACTGTAATTTAATGAATTAGTGTAAAAGAATAAAAAAAACATACCAAATTGTGATCGTTAGAATATTCAACACAAATGCTTCGATTGATTGCAAGGAGGGGATGAGTCTTTGGATCCATTGTTTATATGATTTTCTTGTAATTGCAAAACTAATAATATTTTTAAATTTTATACATATAAGCAAAAAGTGATTATACGTAATATATATAGAGATGAAAGAACTTATAGTCATATAAATAAATGGTAATCAAGAAATATTGTTCAAAGATGTAATTGGTAAATCAATTATTTCTTAATAGTAGAATAAGGAAAAGTTCAACCGTACATTGAAAGTTCCATAATTAGGAATTTTATATTGGTCATATTAAGGAAATACAAATATGAATCCGTAATAAGAGGAATTCTATTACTTTGTAATGAAATAGCGGATAATAGAATTAATAAAATATCGACGCAAATATTCTGTGTATAGAATGTCTAAGAATTTTTTTTGATACGTTATTGGTCATATTAAGGAAAACAAAATATGAAATACTAATAAGCTTGATTGAGTTTCTTTGCAATGAAACAATATAAAATCAATCCATTAATACTGATTGACAAAGAATTTTTCTTGATACGTTATTGGTCTTATTAAGGAAAACAAAATATGAAACATTAATAAGCTTGATTGACTTTTTGTAAAGAAAGAATATAAAATCAATCCATTAATATTGATTGACAAACAATAAACAATTTTGCATTTATTTCTCAATATTTTTTCTTTGGCTTTAAATAGTTTATTTATAGTATAATCATTAATTATCATCAATATTATATTATATAATCGAACTATCACACAAAAAGATTTGGTGAGATTGATAATTTTGGTAACACAAATTTATATATAAATAAATTTATCAAGTACAATAATAATCTCTCAAATTGTGAAATCCAACAGAATATTGAAGATAAACTAAAATTTAGTAAATACACCAATAATTAAGGTTATTAAACCGATATTTATATATCAAATTGCAAAAGACTAAACTGTACAAAATCATTTGATATGAAACTGAATCATAGATGGAATATATTAATAAGTGGAAGAAAGCAAAGAAGTTGATTACATATTTTTAACTGTTCAAAGAACCAAAACGAAACTAAAAAACAACTAAACCAACTGAAGATCAAAAACAATTCCTGGTAAATGAAGAAGGTTAAATTCGAGCTCTGTTTTTAACTTGAGATCGAGGAAAGATATAAAGTCTCGACAGTCATTCTGAAGGTACAGTCTATCGGATTCTTTGTGTATATCAACAATCCAGTGATTATTCTGATGCCGAATACTTGCCTTCGACGTTGCATGCCGATTCGAAGCAACAATGTACTGTTCCCAGGAATAACCTGTGAACAAAATTGTTTTTGTTAGACTAAAGATAAGGATGATTAAATTAACAAATACGTACTTATATGATCAAGTGCATACAATACGTTCAGGTTCAATGTTCGTTCTCGATAGTTTGAAATTGAAGCTAGTAACATCCATATGCATATCATCAGAATTCACTCCACATATCTGAAATTTCTCAGTAAGCGAAAGATCAATAATAACAATATCGAGGACTTGTTCCTCAAAATTGCGAAAAATTATAAACCACCCAAACTCAATGTTATTATCTTGCTCAAATTTACGCTATTCATCTTGAAGATAAACCTATTAAATTCATCTTGAAGATAAACCTATTAATAAAATATGAAATGATGTGTTAAATAAGGGTGAAGTGTATTGAAAAAAAGGTAAGTTTGTGAAAAACAGATTCAAAAACTAACAAACATATATCATTGACCTTATCATCTTCAATGTTAACAAAAACATCCCAGGTACACCCTCGTGCATTCCGCAAAGTATACATAGCATTACCACATTTCCGAACCAATGATGCGACCATTGGAGGAAGCAACTGTAAACATAAATAAAATTATGACATAGAGTTGATTACAAAAAACATTGAAAACAAAATATCCAAAAAATTATAAACAGCGCCTGTTTAATAAGGGAATTTAAGTAATAGTTGAATCTCTATTAGGGCAACTGTAAAAAAAAAAAATAAAAAATTGGATATGACACAGAGTTGCTCATGATTAAAATATTGAAAATAACATTTCCATATAGTTGGCCTAAACTGCATGCTCAACAGATCTGTAATTATGAATCTAAAAATATGCACCGATAAATAAGATCTATAATTAATCAACATATATACATTCCGTATTCAGTGGAGTGATTCACGAAAATCTAAAAAAATTTTAACCATAAGAAGCAAAAGAGAAAATATTGTATGCATAATTACGAAAATATAATCAATTTTTAACCATAAGAAGGTTATACTAAAAAAACATTATTGTTCCATTACAAATCACCACATCTGGGCCGCAATTCAACAAATCATAGTTTTAACTCAACAGATCTGTTGTACAAAATAAGTATATTTCGAAAAAAACTAAAGAAAACTATGAAAAGATGAATCGAAAAACTAATCATGGAGTGATTAATGGGAAAAATAACAACTTTAAAAAAAGTTGGTAGCAACATCATCGCTTCAGATTCGTTTAATCGGAGGAGTATTTCATTGAATCTGGGGGCTGCCAATATGGGGGATATACAGATCTGGGGGATTTGCGTGAGAAGCAACACAGAATCAGACGGAGAACTAAATAATTGAAGACGGATGAATCCGTATAAAATCTTCTCTGTCCAAACCCTCAGTTCGATATGTGATAGAGTTGAAATAATGTGTTGAAATCATCTCTGTCCAAACCCTCGGAGGAACAAAAGAGAAGAAGTTGGATGAATCAATGAGTTAAAATCATTTATGAAAAAAAAGTACTATTATATACCCTTGGCAAAAAAATTATAAAAGGAAGAAATTTATATGAAATGCTAAGAAATTGACACATCAAATTTTAGGTAAATAAGAAAATGACATGTGTAATTTGAATTTATAAAGGGTTGACATCTCAGCAAGTGCCAGCAGAATTAACAAATATGGGTCCACAATAATAATGACATCGGAGAGTCGGCTACACCAGGTGAAGTTGTATACTAGTATACAACCTTCATTGTTTGCACAGTTGGTTCTTGAAAACAGCAAAAACACACATTTCTGCTTTATTTTTTTCATTTTTATATTTTTTGGGTTTTGTAGAATCGAAAACAATCAGGTCGAAACTGATTAAACATGGCGAGCCGAACATCGGAGCTCGTGGGTCGGGTCGACCCGGCACAGAGATTTGACGTTGATGCTTTGCTCCGCTATGCGATTGCGAATGTTGACGGGTTTCCTCAAAGTCGTCCTCAATTCATTGTTTCTCAGGTTTTGCTTCTCTTTGTTTCCTTTTTTTTTTTTTTTTGAATTTTGTAGATTTAATTAGTTCACTTGATGATATTGGTTTTGGATGCTGAAATTGAATAATTTACAATCCAATGGTTCAATTGGATGTTGAAATTGAATAATCTAAATGCAACCTAATATTTAATTTTTTCAATTTCTTAATTACAATATCGAAACTGCAACTCAATTCAATTTCTTAACTTTTTTTTTTTAGATCACATTACCTTCTTCAGACTCATCTTCTGTACTTTTATGTGATCAAATCATTGCAGTCGTTCACAATGCTGATGTTTCAGATAAACAAAAACTGTCAGCCGGTCTAGAGATTTATATTTGGTATTCTTGGTCAACTATTGAAATTGAAATTGGAAAAAAAATAAAAATAAAACCATAAAAGTGTTGTTTTTGTGAGAGACAAGATATCATGGCTTTTGAACTTCCACTATGACTCACATGAAAGTATACGACTTGCTTGTGTTCACAATATAAATAAATCTTGGGATGTTTTATGTGTACTATAAAACTGATTATATTTATATAGTGCATATGTACAAAGCTTATTTTAGTGTAATTTGCTATTATGTGCTTGAAACTCAGTTCGGGCATGGTCAATCAAACCCGACATTTCTCTTGGAAGTCAGCTCTGGAATTTTGAAAAAGCCAGTACGTGATGAGAAAAAAACCTCCGGGAAAGTTGCTTGAATCTGCGCATGCTGTTGAGAGAGAATTTCAGGTTCTAGTCTTGTATATTCTCTCTGTAACAAATTTTGAAATAATTATCCAACTTTTTTCCTTTTTTTTTTCTTTTCAGGTTTTACATGCCTTAGGCACTCATACATTGGTTCCGGTGCCTAAAGTTTACTGTTTATGTACTGATTCAAGCGTGATCGGGACTCCGTTTTACATTATGGAGTACTTGGAAGGACGCATATATATAGACCCTTTGCTCCCAGTACGTTTTATTTTTAATTTTTAATTTTATATGTTCTGAGGTTTTATTACTACTACTACTACTACTACTACTACTACTACTATTATTATTATTATTATTATTATTATTATTATTATTATTATTATTATTATTATTATTATTTTATTGTTTAGGGTGTAGAACCGAGACGAAGGAGCGCAATATATCGTGCAACTGCTCAAACTTTGGCATCTCTTCACTCCGCTGACGTGGACGCCATTGGGCTGCGTAGCTATGGGAAACCAAATAATTACTGTAAACGGCAGGTTGGAATTTTCTTTGGTTAGGGTGTGATTGGATATCCTTTCATTTTGATTTTGACTTTTTTTTCTTGGTTGGAGAATAGTGAGAGAAAATGTTATTGAAATAAGAATAAAGAATTTGACTGTGAAATGTGATATAGGAATAGTAATTTGATATGATTGGTGGTGGAAAATGTGTGACCGTATAGTGGAATTTATGAGAAAATATGTTATATGATATTCTTTTTCTTTTAAACAATTTTAAGGGTGAATTCCAAACACTACCCCCGATGTTTAGGCTAATTACAAAATAAAAAAATCAAAAACTACAGAGGTTTTTGGAAAATACAAAAATACCCTTGAGGGTTGATTGTGTATTACACTTTACCCTCTCCATACAACATTTCAAACACCCCTCTTACATTTGTAAAATATTACGGTTATCCCCTTATTTTTATAATAGAATCAGAACTTGAGGCGATTTTTCCAATCTTGAAACTTTGATGTTTTTTTTTTTTTTTTTTTTTTTTTTTAATTAACACTAAATCTCAAGTAGTTTTTGTAATTTGGCATAATTTTAATGAGTAGATGTAATTGGTGAAAGTGAGTAGGTAGTGTATAGTTTTATTTATTTATTATTATTTTTCGCGTGTTGGGGTAATGAAAAATTTCAACTTAGGTGGAGAGATGGGGCAAACAGTATCTTTTCTCTACCGGCGAGGGCAAGTCTGACAGAAACCCGAGAATGTTGGAGCTTTCTGATTGGTTGCGTCAGCATATTCCTCTAGAAGATTCTTCAGGGTCAGCAGCAGGTCTAGTCCACGGCGACTTTCGGATTGATAATCTCGTTTTTCATCCTATTGAGGTGAGCGTACTTCAGAAATCACCCGATGCTCCAAGTAGGTGCATGTGGGCCATCACGGTGTATATCTTCTTTGAACATCGTTTTAATTCATTTGCTGCTTCTAACTGCAGGATAGAGTGATTGGCATTCTTGATTGGGAACTATCCACACTTGGCAATCAAATGTGCGATGTTGCTTACAGCTGCATGGTACTATTTTCTATTGCAATTACTATGACTCTTTTGCGTTAATTATTTGAAAAAAAAAAAGTTAGCTTTTCAAAATTACGAATGTCCCAGTGGTATTTGTGTCTGTTTTAAAAATCACACCCTCGGTACGGGGATATTTGTTAATAAAATACAACCTTGAGGCGTACTTGTAACGGCTAAATTGCAATTTTAGTTCTGTAACTCTTGGGAGTTGGAAATGTTGGCCCTTTAACTTTTTGATGTTGCAATTTTGGTACTTGACGATTTTGCCCCGATGAAAATAGCAATTTCGATTATAGCTTATTTATTGTTTTGGTAATTTGGTTATTGAGGACATCTTGGGAATGATGAAATGTTGAAACTATCATTTGAGATCAAAATTGCACGAAATTGGATTTTTCGGGTCCGAAATTGCAAAACTAAAAAACTTACGGTACCAAAATCGCTACATTAGCGGACTAATATTGTAATTAAGTCTTGTAGAAAGATAGTTGATTTTTTTCTGTAATTAGGTCAAACCTCGAGGGTAATTTTGGTAATTATTACTACTTTTCTATGTTTGCTATTGAGCTTCTGTATTATTGCATTTCGTCAAGACAATATACCTAATTCTAGAAAGTTATTGCACTCTGTTTATTATTATTATTATTATTATTATTATTATTATTATTATTATTATTATTATTATTATTATTATTATTATTATTATTATTATTATTATTATTATTATTATTATTATTGTTATTGTTTATTTTTCTGTATTGGGCCAGCAATACATTGTGGATATTTCTTTGGACAAAGTGGAAAAGAATGGTGGCCATGAATTGATTGGAATACCTGAAGGGGTCCCTTCACTGGAACACTATCTAGCGGATTATTGTGCTGCTGCTGTAAGAGCTACATATGATTTCTATTTTCCTACATTGCTTACACTGGCAAATTTTGATAATTTTATCCGAGGGAATTCAAATGAATACTGATGCCCTAATCAATGATTGCAATGCAGGGAAAACCATGGCCTGCCGATAACTGGAAATTTTACATTGCCTTTTCTTTATTCCGTGGGGCATCGATATATGCTGGCGTACATTGTAGATGGATCTTGGTATGAGCTATTAAACTTGATTAAGAAGGTGTTTTGGTTGAGCTTTTAAGTTCTTTAAAAACATCTTATATAAGCTCTCCATAAGTGTTTGGCTTTTCAACTCAAAATAAAATGTTTGGAACTTATAAGCTGTTTTACTATTTAATTTATAAAAATTCACTGCTAACATCTTGTAAGCTCTATATTGTTTTATCTAGGGTACAAAATGTATCCTTGAAGTTTGAGTTAATTATAAAATAAAAACCCAACTACCCTTCAAAAATTATAATAAAACCCCTGATATTATATGTTGTCTTATATTTACCCCTTCATAAGCAAAAAAATTTCAAAAACCCCCTTCACATTAAAAAAAGAATTACTTTAAGCCCCTTTATTTTAACACTGAAACAAAACTCCGGGGTGTTTATCATAATTCTGAAAGTTTCAAAATAAGATTTAACATCTTATATTTACCCCTTCATACGCCACAAAATTAAAAAAAAAACCCTTCACATTAAAAAAGAAAATTACTGTAAGCCCCTTAATTTTAACACTGAATCAAACCTCCGGGGTGTTTTTTGTAATTCTGAAAGTTTCAAAATAAGATCTAACATCTTATATGCTGTAGGAGCTGTTTTGCAAATTAATTTCGAATGCTTTCGTATATGAGCCTATTTCTGATTAATCTCTTTGGAACCATATCGTTGTAGGGAAATGCTTCAGGAGGAGAGCGTGCGCGGAAATGCTGGAAAGAAGGCTGATGCTTTGATTGAAACTGCGTGGGAATTTATTCTTAGGGAATCTGTTCTTTCCCAGCATCCCCACGAGGTGTTTTTTTTTTAATAATTAAATACAAGAAAAGGATAAAAAGTATTTCCAGCTGAAACTTTGAGCGTTTTTTAGCTTTACAATTTATATTTTTTGTTGTGAAAATGCAACCTCAACGATGCGGATTTTGTTAATTCCAACCCCGTTTTTTTATTGTGAATTTTTTTCAGCAAAATTCACGGGACTTTTGCTAATCAAAAAAGCCCTTAAAAAAATCGCGATTTGGCCGTTACCAGCTACCGGAGGTTGGAATTAATAGAACTCGCATAGTTGAGGTTGCATTTTCGCAAGAAATTTCTTTTTTGCAAAGCAAAAACACCCAAAATTAAGGAAGGAAATAATTATTTTCCCTGAAATAAACACTCGCTTATCTTTCAAAAATACAAATTAGCCCCCTGACATTTATTTGTCTAACAAAAGTGCACCACCAAGAGGAGTCAAAATGGGCTATTCGTAAGGTAACAAGTCTCAAGGGGTTATTTGTAGTTTTAGAAGATAAGTGAGTCCTTTTGTAATTAGACTAAGCCTCAATTGTAGCTTTTGTAATTAACCCTAATTGATATTATTATTTCTAAAATTCTGACAGGCGTTTTTTTTTTTTTGGCATGTTTAGCACTAGCATTGAATTTTATTTCAGATATATGAAACCAAAGAACTTGACCTTTTACTATATCACACCATTGTTTCAAATAATGGTCGAGGCGTGCCTCGAAACATTTTTTGGTAAAATTGGCTCGAGGCGGGCGCATCGGACCCCTATATCTGGAACGTGCGCCTCAAAGTGTCGAGTGGACGCCTCAATTTAAGTGTTTGAATTTCCTCTTTTCTTTTCTTTTCCCTTTTCTTCATTTATTGTTATTAATAAAACTATAAAAGAAGTTAAATAGGATACAGGGCTGTATCTGCTCAGAATCTAAAACATTTGGCCGAAACACCCTAAAACATCGCACTTCTCTTGTTAAAAGCAAAGAAGGTAACCTACTGTTTCTCTGTTTTTTTTTTTGTAATATTTATATATATAAATACTAAAAAAACTGACTTAAAATTTCTAATTTTTTTAATAGGGTATATATATATATATATACACACTATAAAAAAAGAAGAGAAACTGACTTAATGTTTCTGAGTTTTTGTATTACAATACTTTTTATACCATTGGACACAAACGATTCTCCATTGCAAGATTAAAATGATTAGGGAAATATGTTTTGCTACTTAATTTGGACTCTTTTTGTTGTTCTTGATTGCTTTGTGTTGTGTTCTAGGTGTGTGATGAATTTGGTGCTTCTTAATTAAGATTGACTTTGATTTTTTTATTCTTGTTTTTGTTGAACTATTAGGATAATTAATTTGTATTGTTAAACTTTGAGTAGTTTTACTATTTTATTTTTTTCCAAAGAAAAATCTAGGCGCACGCCTCTCCTCATCCGAGCAAAATGCCTCGTATCCGCCTTACGTTTTTTTAAATTTGTATCACGCATCTTCTTTTCAATTGCTAAGATTTTTTCTTCTCAGCCTAATCGAAAAGAGTAAATAAATGATATTTTTCACTAAATAACGACTTGTAAATCTTTAGAAAACTTCAAGTAATAAAAAAAAATCACCCTGTCTTTGAATGATCCTTGCATCTATAGCTGGGGCGAAACTTGCCACAATTTGCATGGATGATAACAAGGACTAGATTTAATTCCAAACATGATTATATTTAAAATTATTATTCATTTTAATTCAAAATCCTTCCTGAAATTCTGTCTTGCTTTCTTTATATCAGAATTTATACCTCTAGAAAATGTGCAACAACTCGGAAAAAATGAAAACAGAGATGGCCACCATTCAAGTGGAGGGAGATTCATTCCGAATCAAAAGGTTCGAGATTTAATAAAGAGATTGATCAAGTTTATGGAGAATCACATATACCCGATGGAAAACGAGTTCTACAAACTCGCTCAATCTAGCAAGCGTTGGTCGATTCACCCCGAAGAGGAGAGGTTAAAGGAGCTAGCAAAAAAAGAAGGGCTATGGAACTTATTTATTCCTGTATGTGAAGTTGCAAATATGTTAATGTATATATTTACAAATTTACCCTTGTGCTTTGACCCAAGTACAAAACAACTCGATTATCTTTTCAAAATTATGCGTATCCATTTAAGGCATGTATAGAAATAGTTTTTTTTTTTTTAATTATTAATTTAGACTAAACCTCAAGGGTGCCTTTTGTAGTTAATATAAACTACATGCTTTAAATTTTTTTGAAAAATTATCTTAATGTTTGTATGCAGTCAGATAGTGTTGCTAGGGTTAAGCATGTCATTTCTGGTGAAAGAAGAGACGGTTACGTCGACAAGGCATTCGATGAGTTACTTGGCGCTGGCCTTTCAAACCTCGAGTACGGATACCTTTGCGAGATCATGGGCCGTTCCGTGTGGGCCCCACAGGTGTTTAATTGTGGAGCGCCGGATACTGGGAATATGGAGGTTAGGAAAAAGCAATATCTTTTACTAAAGACATGATAAGTTTTGCTTTAGCATGTTATATTACGTATTTTGCTTACATATCATTTTTTTTTAGGTGTTAATGCGCTATGGAGATGCTGAGCAAATACGTCAATGGCTCGTTCCATTGCTAGAAGGGAAAATCCGGTCTGGATTTGCAATGACGGAGCCCCAAGTTGCATCGTCTGATGCCACTAATATAGAATGTTCTATAGCAAGGTACAGTGATGACAGTTTATAGAAGTGGTCTCGTATGCAATCACAGGTTTGGTTGGAAATTTATTGAAAGGATCAGTGTGATCTTCAAGAAATGCGAGTTTATGAAAGAAGATGAACAGATACGTAATGTGTCTTGAACAAAATAAACAAAAATACAAGTGAGACATTTTTTATAAGGATAACTACAAAAAAATTGTGGTTTGATCTAATTACAGAGAACCCAATTTAACTTTCAAATTACGATAAATATCCCCAAGGTTTGATCCAGTGTTCAAATTAAGGGGCTAAATGTAAAAATTTAAAAAATGTGATGAGGGATTTTGAAATGTTTTTATGCTTATTATGGGATAAATATAGGACACAATAAAATCTCAGGGGTATTTTCTTGTAATTTTGAAAGTTAACTGGCCTTCCTCAAGGGTACCTTTTGTAGTTAACCCTTTTTTATAGAATGGGTGTAAGAACCAAGGGTTGTATGCAAACTTTGCTTTTGACTAGAAAAGGAGAGCATTTTTAGTGTTTTCAAATGTCCACATTTGCTTCTGATTCGGCATAATTGGTATTTTTGTTTCTGTTCTCACTTCTAGTGAATTTCAAATGGCGTAATTGCAAAATTGGTCCCCTAAGTATAAGAAAATAGCAATTTTGGTACCGTAAATTTTGAATTTCTGTAATTTTGGCTTCATAAGTTTCAATTGTGTGCAAATTTAGTTCTACAAGTTTCATGTTAGAGCAATTTTGGTTCAAATGGTTGTTTCAATATTTTATTTTTTCCCAAAATGCCCTTAATGCCAAAATATAAAAAAAGCCCTTTAATGCTATTCAACTAAAGGGCAAAATCGCCTAGAACTAAAATTGCCATATTAAGAAGTTCAAACCAATAAAACTTCCAACCACTTGCAATTTAGCCATTTCAAATGATTCCACATAATCTTTTAAATTGAAGTAGTTTATCTAAACATATTGTTTAAAACACATCAATCCGCTCAAGACATGGAGATTCATATATTATCAATGGGAGGAAGTGGTGGACCAGCGGGGCCATGGATCCTAGGTGCAAAGTTCTTATCGTCATGGTTAGTGTGCTCAACGTTCATATTGGCAAAATCATTTAAAAAAAACCCCAATATTCTAATTCCAATATTTTAATTCGAGAAATATGCAGGGGAAAACCGACTTCAAAGCCCCCAAACATAGACAGCAATCCATGATCTTGGTAGACATCAATAGTCCCGGTGTGAACGTAAAGAGACCATTGACGGTGTTTGGCTATGACGACGCGCCGCACGGACACGCAGAAATAACATTTGAGAATGTGCGGGTCCCGTCGAAGAATATCCTACTTGGGGAGGGTCGTGGATTTGAAATTGCACAGGTAAAATGGTGACATTATTGAAAGCTTTATTTGAAATATTATTCCCGGTGATGTTTAGTGCAATGGGTTGATCAATGAATTCAATTATCTGCGCGAAGGTTTGTGAATCGATAGCATCTAAAAAAGAGAGGCTAAATTGAATTGAGAGTAGTTGTTTAGTTCTTTAACTTCTTGATGTGGCAATTTCAGTTCTGGACTATTTTGCGCTTAATCAAAGTAGATTGGCATTTTTGGATATTTTGGTATTTAAGGGTATTTTGGGAATAAATGAAATAAAATCGCACCAACTTTGAACTTCTCTTTCTCAAAGAAATGCTACTTCGACTTTTGATTTTGCATAGTTAAATAAGAATCTGATCCTTAATTTACTCCCTCCAACCTTTTTACTTGTAGTTTTAGAGTTTCTGTTGAGAATTAAGGTACATAAAAATTGACTAATACACCTCTAATCAATTAATTATATTCCTAATTAATATCTCTCCCTCTCTTTTCTCACAATTATCTTACTACTATAATAAGTAGGGATAATGTTGGAACAAAGTGGTAAGAAGTTCTAAAACGACAATTAGTCTACAAAAAATAAAAATTAAAAAATAAAGCCTCTAAAACGACAATTAAAAGGGATCGGAGGGAGTAACTTCTCCAAATTTTAGTTTCTATTTGCAAACACTACGAATTTCTGCATACTTAAACAACTCTCCGCTTCTGCTATAATAAATCACTTTTTTTTCTTTCTAAATGCAGAATATTTGCAAAGCACTTAGAATACATCCATGTCCATTTACTCCATCGAACATCTATTCATCGTGATGATTGGTAAACCTAAATTAGACAAAAATATTTGATGTCTATCAGGGTAGGCTGGGCCCCGGAAGGTTACACCATTGCATGAGGTTAATTGGTGCTGCCGAGCGTGGAATGGTGATGATGATTCAGAGGGCAATGAGTAGAAGAGCTTTTGAAAAGTTAATTGCTGAGCACGGATCATTCATTTCAGATGTTGCCAAGGTTTGTGTTTTAGTATTACGGTTAAAAGCATCGGTATGAAACCAATAACTTGCTTTCTTTATTTGGGCCTCTCATTGGGCTTAGCGCTTCAAGACTGCTAGAAGCTTACCTTAAAAGAAGATATTTTTAGAGTTTATAACATGTTGCATCTCATTTTAAGATGGTACATTAGTAATTACAATATACAATTAATATAGTCTGGATTAAATGGATTTTTAAATAATTTATTATTTGGAACAGATTTTTTTAACAAGAACAACACCTTAATAAAACAGGTATTAATTATTCCAATGCGATTGAAGGATCAACTTTGTTATGTTCTAACACTTATTTAAAAAAAAAAAAATCACGAAAGAGGAGAGGAAAAGAATGGCATGAGGCTAGCACACAAGCTTGGAGCTGACATTACATCTCCAGCTAACTGATATTAAAATTTGACAATCCTAACCCTTCAGATTCAAACCGGTCTCTTATGTTTGCCTTTTCTTTTTACTTTTTAATGCTGCAGTGCCGGATAGAGCTAGAGAGCACTAGATTGCTGGTTCTAGAAGCTGCTGACCAACTTGACCGACTTGGAAACAAAAAGGCCCGTGGCACCATTGCCATGGCCAAGGTATGCGCATGCATGCATTAATATGCATTTGGAAAATTTGAAAACGATACGATATTTTCTCCTTGCTTCTTCATATACTCGTATAATGTTTTTCTACTGAGCAGGTTGCGGCTCCAAACATGGCGCTAAAAGTGCTCGACATGGCTATGCAAGTGCATGGCGCGGCTGGTTTATCTGGCGACACTATTTTGGCTCATCTTTGGGCCACTTCAAGAACGTTAAGAATCGCAGACGGTCCTGATGAGGTTCACTTGGGGACTATCGGTAAATTAGAGCTAAGAAGAGCTAAGCTTTAGATGTGGGGACAGCGATGGGAAAGGTAATAATGTTGTAAAAAATGTTATTATAGATATGGGGAATATTCATGCTGGAATGGCAATAAGGTGGTGTTGTACCATGCAAACTGAGATTTGTAACGTTGAAATAAAAGAACACAATAAAACTACTCGTATAATGATCATGTGATAGATATACTGATATGGAAGTGCGATTTGGAAATGTCAAACATTTTTTCTCTTTACTGCTTTACCGGTGTTCCAATAGTGCGATGCATGATTTTTTTTCTTCTTTTTTTTGGAATTAAAATATAAAAATATATAATGAAAATAAAAAGAATCAATTTATCTGTACGTATTGGTTTGTTGGACTAGGAAATTCATCACTGCAAATCGGGCTGTTACCAGCATCGTTGCTTCTCAAAGAGATTTCTCATTTCCTGGTTTTGATTTGCTTCCACCGTCGATTCTAGCAGACCTTGGACCTAAAAAAGATGTAATTTTTGTGCCAAAATAAAAATAGATTTCTTCAAATTTGGACCATTCATTGAAAAGCAGTGACCTAGACGGATTTCGTCGATAAGCAGCTGCTGTAACCGGAATTCTTGAGCAACTAGTTTTATTTTTCTGTTTTTTCTTTCCTCAAAATTTTCCCTTTTTCAGTCCTTCGTTTGGTTTGATCGATATCATTAGGACACGTCTCCACCGCGAGTTGCTGGAAAGTCACACAAGCAAAGCAGCAACCTTCGTCTTTTTCATAAGCTCAGAATATCGAATATGGGGTTGCCAACGGGGAAAACAAAACATTTGGGCCTGTGAAGGGGAAGGAATTTATACTAGTAAATCGCTTGATGGTGTAGTCGATTGAAGGTTCTATTGAATTGATAGATTGATTGACATTGAAGGATGAGAAGAGAAGAGAACATCAACAAGAAGAAATTGAATTTTCTGAATTTTGTGAAGACGGACGGACAAACCGATGTGTTTTTTTTTTTTTTTTTTTTCCACGGGGTGAAAAACTTTCTTAAGTCGTGACTACTAGTACTACTATCACTATCAGCACGACTACCGCCACCACTACTAATCGGGAGTGGTACGACGCGAATGCTATATTGAATTGAGAGAGAAGAAGAAAAAGAAGAAAAATGGCCAATGGCAGAGGGAGAGGTATGGGTATGCACGAGCATACCCCATTTTTTTGTTTATTTATTATTAGTCTTTTTTTTTTTTTTTCAAACACACACACAATTAAATTGATCTAATAATGTGATTTGGTGACAATTAATTTTCTTAAATTTTGGGATTTGACCAAATGTTGAAGTAATATTAAAAAAAATTTTCCTCTTCAAAATCTGATGTCTTTTCGGAATTTGAATGTGCCTAATATTGAGAAATTTAGACTCAAATTTTCATCCTGAATTGAGCAAAATGACGAGTTGAGTCAGATAAAGTGGGTTTATTAAATAAATAATATGTTTTTTTATTCAAAATTGATAAAATAGTATTAAAATAAAAAAATATTGAAAAAGTAGGACGAGACGCCATTGGGAAAGGCGTCCCGCTAACATTCTAGAAGGTAAGAAATAAAACCGTTCTAGAATGTGAGGCTGAAATGAAATTTTTTTTTGACATTTTCACAAAATTAATAATTTCTTCATTTACAAATAAAAATAAAATCAATTTATTAAATAACTAACAACTAAACAAGAAACGAATAAACTCGAATTTTCACTTAATTAATGTTTCTCACAGAATAAATAAATTAAGACTTTTTTTTACATAATTAATAATCTCATATAAATTTTATTTTTCACATAATTAATAATTTTCTCATTTACAAATAAAAATAAAATCAATTTATTAGATAATTAACAACTAAACAAGAAACGAATAAACTCGAATTTCATATAAATTTTATTTTTCACATAATTAAGACTTTCTAGAATGTGAGCGGGACGCCTTTCCCAGTGGTGTCCCGCACTACTTTTTCAATGATTTTTGTTTTAATACTATTTTATCAATTTTGAATAAAAAACATATTATTTATTTAATAAACCCAGATAAAATTGTTGGGATGGAAAATAAGGTAAAATTGGATGAAAATCATGAATGACAATATTGTGTAAATATGATTTTGATTATTAGTAATATATAATTTTAACATATTATCAAATGATGAAATGTTGATATTAGTAATAATTATTTTCCGATTCTTAACTTTTTATTAAAAATTTTCTGCATACCATCCTTAAAGAGCCACTGAAAATGATTTATATGAAATCGGACAAACCCAAATATATTTTTCCTGGCCCCTAAAAGTAAAAAAACTTTATTTCGGTTGTTGTTGTTATTATTGTTATTAATATTATTATTCAAAGAACAATATAATGAGATGTATATGCCAAAAATTATAGCTTAATTAAAATAAGTAGGGCGAATTTAGTAAATGGAGTAAACTTAGGCCTTATTTGGCAATTAGCGGATATCTGATTGTTCTAGCTGATAGTTGATAACTGATTGTATTAGCTGATTTGACTAGCAGATTGTATTAGCTGTTTGTATAAACGCGTTTGGTGAATAGCTGATAGCGGATAGTTATTTAAATATATAAAATGACCAATAAGGACATGGACTTAATTTATTATTGAGTTGTTTCGATAATAATATAAATTTATATGATGAGTTAATTGAATAATTAGAAAAATATATACAATATATGTACACACACATATATAAATATATATATATATAATAAATGAATTCGAGAATCCAATTAAATCTAATGGTTTTCGTTATGGAAGAAAGGCTATTTTACCGAGTTCTTTAGAGAGAGTTGTCTCGGGATCACTAACTAATAATCTAATATATGATTAGGTTCAAATGAGAACCATGTCCTTATATGTGAACTTAAGGTCAATTATGAGCCTTAAATCAAATTAAATGGATGGATGGGAAGCGTGAGATATTTATGTGGTAGGTTAACTTCAGTATTATTCTGGAGGATTAATTTGTTATTTAACTATATTTTTCAATCCCCTCTACCCAAAACGTTGCTACAAGGAGCTTTTTTAAAAAAAGCTTTTTGGACCCAAAAAGCTAATTAAATCCTCTATTTACCAAACATATCGATTAGAGTATTTGACTGGTCAACCCTCTCAAATGAGTCAAATTCTCTAATTTTGCCCCAAACCGTTAATCACCAAACAATGCCTTAGTAAAATATCCACAGCCGATCCTTTTTCTTGGCTATCAAGTGGTCTTGTCCAAGTCTAAAAAGTGGTCTCTAATTAGTCTAATTCTTGTCCAAGTCTAAAAATGATGAAGGTCAATTTATAGGTATGCTTGTTGGAGTTCAAATATCTTTAAGAAGCTTTGATTATATGCAGGGATTCTTACCAAGGGGGCACAAGCAAAAATATGATGAAAATTATTAATACTAAATTTCATTATAAAGAAAATCAAAAGTCAATATATCTTTTTTACTATTTAATATATTTTTAATGAAAAAAATATAAATATCCACAATAAAAAAATATTACGGGGTCACGTGCCCCCTCTTTTTTACTATTTAATATATATTTAATATATTTTACGCGGTCTTCGATTCCATTGCGCGTCTCAACCGGTTCAGTTGAAAAGACAAATTAGTGAACGTTGCTAGACATATACGTTTGGGGCCTAAGAAAACCCATCCATAACACTTGGCCAGATGTGACTAAGGATGACAATTGATAGGTTACTTTGGCTGTTTCAAGACGTGCGTTAGGGTGATCTTCTATCATCTATTTTTTTACTTTTATAATTGATAAGGTGTTACATTGCCTCATTTTGAAGCGGATTTGGTCGAACGAATTTGTTTGGGATTGGGTCGGTAGGGCTGTCCTTTACTCGTCTCATCTTTGTACGCAAATGATATGATCCTTTTTGCCAGGATTCCTCTAAGAACGACCAGGTGATTAGGGGGTTGCTTGAGGAATATAGTGCTTTATCGAGGCAAATCATTAACTTGGAGAAGTTCTTGATTTATTTCGGGAGGCACGTGCGTCATAATAGGGTTATCTTACATGCTAATCGCCATGTAGGAAGGGTCTCGGCCCTTTAAGTACTTAGGCGTGAAGCTTTTTGTGGAGTTATTGCGTTGTATTCATTAGGAGCCAGTGGTCGATTGTATTATCTCAAGATTCAGTAGTCAGAAGGGGCGTTCTCTTTGAAAGAGCTATTCGACAGTCCACTCCATGTTGGTCTATCGGTGGCTCGTTACTCTTGGTGAGCAGTTGGAACAAGCTACTTGGAACTTCGTTTAGACTGAGGGATGTCACGAAATGGGGCTGTGTTACTGTCCTTTGGGTCAAGGTGACCGCGACCACAGAGGTGTAAGGACTTTTTTGACTCTTCTACCTTGAAACGTGTAAACGACCGACTTCACGATGGGAGTCTTTCTCCACTCTTGGTTCTCGGTCTTGAATCTTCAGCTCAAGCATAATGGGTTTGTTTTCCCGATTTAGGGTGAGATTTGAGATCATGTTGTTTCTCCATAGTCTCAATGTATGTGGTTGGTAGGCGCAGGTCGGTATATCTTCTTTTGGTGGGATAATTGGTTAGGTTGTATTACGGATTGGTCGGTCCTCCTACGCGGTGACGTTCTTTTTTTAGGCAGTCGGTAGCTGATTACTTGGTCGATGGTTTTTGACATTTCAAAACTCATTTCATTATTCGGTAGGATGATATTGTAATGAATATTATATACACTTCTATTATAGATCACGAGTGTGATGAGCGAATTTCCTCACACTCGGTTCACGGGAACGTCTCCTCTCATATTGCTTATTGGAATCTTCAACCACATTTTCCAGAGTTCGATGGGTCAGATGGATTTGGCATGAGGATATCACCCCTCAGCGTTCGTTTTTGGTTTGGTGGTTTATTCCTCAAAAGCTTCTTCTTTGGGGTAATCCGCAGTGTCATGATTTTTTTGGGGCCGTCTTGTTGTTCTTTCTGTTTGCAGGCGGCGGAGTCTTTGGACCACTATTTCTTCGAGTGCCCAATTGTTCAGGGTACTCCCACCGACTTATTTCATGCCACTTTAGATCTATATGCCGTTGTTTGGAGTGTATTACTTTAGTGTTTGGAAGTGAAATCTAGTTCACACTTTCGATAGTTTGGCGGCTGGCTACCATTACCCTGCTTTGGGTGATTCAAGATTATTGTAAATGGGCAATTTCTGATGATATTCGGGTTCAGGATCTTACCATTCAAACATGGTCATAGGTATTCATTTGGGAGGCCGCCACTTTAACCTTGGGTTTTCCTTCCTCGTTAGAGCCGAAATCAACTACTCTTCAGGATTTTGGCATCACGACGCGTTCTAGACCCCCGAGGGAGGGTATCTTGATACGTTAGGTGACTCCACGCCCGGGTTGAGTTAAAGTTAACAACAGATGGTAGTTGTCTTGGCGCTTTGGGAGGGGATGCCTTTGATGGTATTTTGTATTTTAGGTGTTTGTGTAGGGATATTTCCTTTGGAAACTTGACACCTCTTTTGCCTTCTTAGCAGAACTTGAGGTAGGGATTTTTGCTTGCGATATTTCCTTGAATAGGGGTTGAGAGTTACTTTGACTTGAATTGAGCTCTACTCGTATGGTTTTTATATTGAATTCCACTCTGACGGTTACTTACACTCTCTCTTTCCTCTACTGTCAAGAGTTCAGTTCCATGTTTCACATATTTTTCAAGAGGCTAATGGGGTTGAGGATGCTCTCTAGAGACAGGCGCACCGAGGGCGATTGCTGGTAGAGTCTCATGCCATAGTTTCTTTACAACGCGATTTCCTTGAATTTAGCATATATATATATATATCATCTTTTTTTTTTGGTTCTGGCTGTTTTTATGTTCGGTTTGTGATTATAGACATGTTTGACCCACTGATCGGTCTTGTAATATGCAAAACTATTATTCTTTTCAGTTTTTTTACCTACAAGTACTCCAATGAACAAGATAAATAACAGAAAAGGAAAAATTCCCATATAATACAAATACAATACATGATCCCCATTTACCATTGAATTCATTGACTTTTTTTATTCCCATATAGTTCAAATACTTCCTATTTAATCAAAACTTACATTTAAATTATCAATACTACCCTTACATCATAAATACCCTAATTAACTTATATAATTATGCACACACTCTCTTTCATTTCATCTTCATCCGTCCCCAACTTTATCTCTCTCTAATTCATATGAGAATTTTCCCTTTATTATATATATTGTCATTTATTGATTCCAATTTTAGTTATTTTCATATGGGTGCGAATCATGTGATTTCTTTCTATTATAAATAGCTTTACGTATACTCTATTAAGGATTATCATGCGAAAAATGATATCTTTTCTCCGTGATTATATTTTTGTTTTTATTTGTTCTTGTAGAAAATGGAGAGTACAAAAAATACTATAAAATTAAAGGAAAATAAACGTTAGTAATACGACACCTAACGATAATATCTACATTATTATTAATCCTGTCTAAGTGGCAAGGAATTTTGTCTGTTACAATAATAACTTTCATTATTTTTACTAGTGTTAGGAATTGTATCATAGTTATCGATATTTGAGAATTACTAAAATAATTATACTATAATAGTGTGTAATTATGCGAAGTAGTATGTAATTTTCTAAAACTATGCGAAGTAGTGTGTAGCTTTCTAAATTTTACACGAGTAGTTCTGAATTTACACGAGTAGTCCTGAATTTACATGAGTTGTGTTTGATTTTATTATTTTAGTTTACACTTATATTCACACACATATAGTTTTAATATTAATTAATAATATTATTTATTTAGTATTATACATTATTTATATTATATTATATTTTATATTTTAATTCTAAAAGTCCGGATATTTTTAACAAATTTCGTGTTGCCTAAATCACATCTTTAATCTTCTACTTATATCGGCTATATTGTCAATGCCGATTAATGAATTAAATAAATACAAATATAATACATTAAACAAGAATTCTAAGGGTCAGCGTTTCTGTTCTAAAAATCGCCCTAGACGATAGGCACCACCAATCCGTCTATAATTTTCAAAAATCGGCCAAAAAAATCGCCGGGCGCTGCCTAGGCGCCAGACCAGTTTTTTTTTTATTTTATTTTATTTTTATTTTATTTTTTATTTTTTATAGCCTGAAACGACGTCGTTTTTGGGCCTATTTTTTGACTATTTTGATTTTTTAATATATGTTATGATATTTTTATTTGACTAATGAACTTATGGATCTATGTTGTTTTGAACTTTGAATCGAACAACAGCTTTAAACTTGTGAATTGTAACTTGTGATTATTACTTTTAGTTTTGAATTGTCATAGACTTTATTGTGTAGCAGGTAGTATGTTGAACTATTAAATGGTTGTATTTAATATTATAAATTAGGGTATTTATTCTTAAACTCTAGGCCCCGCCTAGGCATCCTAGGCGCTAGGCGCTGGCCTGACGCCTAGCAGCCGCGTAACGATTTTTAGAACAGTGCGAAAAATTATATCATGCACCGAGTCCACTCATTTTAATATTTTGTGTGTTGAATATCGGTATTATGTACGATGATATATAAGTATTTTGTGCGATAGATATGAATGTTATGTGTGATGAATAATGATTGTATTATATTAATTTTATATTGGGAGAACTAAGAATTTGTGTTTTATGTATAATGAATATGGAGTTCTATGTGATGAACACATGTGTATTGTGTGATTATTATAGATGTTATGTGTGATATATATATATATATATATGTTCTTGTATTGATTATATACGTTTTTTGAATATTCATCGCACACAACATACATATATCATCGCAAAAAAAAAAACAAAAAAAAAAAATTCACCTTCGACGGGACGTGCACAATAAAGAGTCTCGTCGACCGGATATTGACGGCTACTTCGTAAGAAGATTCGTGTTTTCAACAACCTAGTCATCAAATATAATATTCATATACTATTTCAGAAAATATTCATCACACAAAAGAAACAGGTTGCACAATGCATGGTGCACTCGCGTCCACCATATACCATCTCGTGTTTAATGAATAAGAAATGTTGTTCAATAGAAAATCAATAAACTGAAATTAAAAGCTATTCAAACCAGTTATGTTGATCTCCATTACATCTAATTTATTTTTTCTCAAATTTCTTATTTACCAGCACTCTTCGTTACTTGGTTAGTTAGTTCTCATTAGTTAATTCATCATCTTTTACCCCCTTTATTATGTTAGTTAAATACAAATAATTACAAATTAATCCACACTTCTCGTGGGATCGACCCTTACTTACCGCCTCTATTTGTTAGTGGAGGAAATTTGAGGAAAACTAAAAATATTAAATTTATCGTGTAACGACGCGCGGTCAATGAGTTTGTTATTTTTGGTGACGGAAGCTCTTTATCTATTTCGCATATTAGCTCAAGTAAAATAATTGACGACATAAAATAATTAGATGTGCTTGTTGTGCCTCATATTACGAAAAACATGTTATCCATCAGCAAATTGACCTCAGATTATCCTGTTGATGTTATATTCTCTGACATGTCTTTTAAAATTTAGAATCGGGTAACCAAGAGAACCCTGGCTCGAGGTAGATGTGATAAGGGGCTATATGTGCTTGATCGTGGTATTCCAGCTTTAGTCACAGCTCTTCGCAATAAAACTTTGAAGGCAAGTTTTTCTACATGGCACCTATGCCTGGGGCATGTCCCACCCAGTGTTATTTCACTTTTAAATAAGTTAGGACATTTATGCATTTCGTCATTATTACCGGATCCTGGTGTTTGTTCCTCTTGCCAAATGGCTAAAAGTAAACGTTTACCTTTTAATTTAAATGAAAAATGTGCAACTGCTGTGCTTGACTTAATTCATTGTTACTTGTGGGGTCCTGCACCTATTTCTACTTCTGATGGTTATAAGTATTATGTGGTTTTTGTTGATGATTTCTCGAGTATTTCCTTGATTTATCTGTTAAGAGCTAAATCAGACTTTTTTGATGATTGGTCCATTTTCATAAATTCGTATGTAATCATTTTTCCTTTACAGTTATAGTTTTTTAGAATGATGGGGGTACCGAATTTTTAATAACCGATTCCATGAATTTATGTCTGTGAATAGAATTCATCATCGTTTATCTTGTCCCTATACGCCACAACAAAATGGACGCACAGAACGAAAACATCAACATATTTTTGAAACAGGTCTTTCTATGATGTTTCACTCTCACGCTCCCGCGTCTTTCTGGTTTGATGTATTTGCCACTGCTGTATATATTATTAACAGGCTTCCATCTTCTGTTCTGCAAAACAAATCTCCATTTGAAGTGTTGTTTTGCTCTGTTCCGAATTATGCGCTTTTTTGACCTTTTGGCTGTCGTTTCTTCCCATATTTATGAGATTATGCACCTAATAAGCTCTCTCCTCGAAGTAGCCCTTACATCTTTTTGGCCTATAGTACTATGAATCAAGGTTTTCATTGTTTAGATTCAAATTCATTTCGAGTTTTCATTACGAGACATGCTCAATTTGATGAAATACAATTTTCTTTTTCTGGTCAGTCGAGTTACTTTTTACCTAATAATCTGTATATTGTTAGTTTTTTAGATGGGGCGTCTCCTCCGTCTGCACCAGCCACTCCACTACATTCGGTCCCGACTTCATATACTCCGGACCTTACACACCGGCACTCACCTGCTCTTCTTGATGATAACGAGACTGTTATGCTTCCTGTCATGCAGCCACCTTCTCCTGCCAAGCCTGATGACCTACATCATCCTGAACAGCCTACTCCCCCTGAAAATGTGGCCCTGTTGCAACCCGAGCAGGCTGCTCCTCTTGCTGCTGCACTAATGGCCCTGACTGAACCATCGATCATCCATCCTATGGTTACTAGAGCTCGTGCGAGTATTTTTAAACCTCGTTATCCGGTTGATCTATCTTACACTACTCTTCTCTCAGCTCTTGTAGCTTGCTCTGAGCCTTATAGTTTCAAGTCAGCTGGTAAGTTTTCAGCTTGGTTGTCAGTCATGCAAGAAGAAATTGACGCTCTTCATGCTAATAACACGTGGGATCTTGTGCCTCGTCTCCCCGGTACAAACATTGTTGGCTCCAAATGGGTCTTCAGAACCAGATTTCGTGCTGACAACTCCATTGAGCGTCACAAAGCTTGTTTGTTTGCTCAGGGTTTTACTCAGATTCCCGGTTCAGACTTTCATCATACCTTCAGTCCAGTTGTAAGGGCTAATACAGTCCATGTTATTTTGACTCTTGTTATTCAGCGTGGTTGGCACATACGTCAACTTTGTTGATAATTTTATTCTTGATAATTTTTTCTTTTTTAGTTGTTTCCCTTTCTTGGGCTCAAAATAAATTAAGACTCTAGATTTGTTTCCTAGATTGTGTTTAGGACTTTATTTAGTTTCCAAGATTGTGTTTAGGACTATTTTACTTGTTTACCAAGTTTAGGATTCTTGTCTATTTAAGACAAGAATTAATCTTATAAACGTAGAGATTTTGAGAGATGAACACACCTTTAAAAACGCAGCAAAGAGAAGGACACCGCGAGACAAGAAGAACACGAGCAAGTAAAAGACTTGAGGCAACGATCCAAATCAAGGAGATTTTCGAAATTGCGTAACCAACAGAGAAGATCATCACAAGCTTTTCCACAAGACTTGAAGTCATGATCTTAATTACGGAGATCTTTGAAGTTGCGTAACCAACGGAGAAGATCATCACGAGTTTGGCGACAAGTATTTTAGTATCAAGTGTTGATATTAATTTTCTTCATATATTACTTTATATTTTTGTATTGATCTTGAACAAATAAAAGTAATATAGTTTTTGGGTTTTTATACCCAAGTTCGTAAGTACTTTTACTTATGAATGAAATTTAAATTGCTGTGTTCAAATTATTTTTAATATTTATTCCGCTACATATTTTAATAACTCTGTTTGATGTTAGTTTGGTGTTTTAACACCAGTCTTAACATCTGTTTTAAAACTGTTTCTTTTTATATTTACAACTCAGAAACTGTTTGATGTTAGTTCTAGTGTTGTAACACTGAACTTAACATCATTTTACTGAGACTTATCTCAAAACCATAGGTCCTTCAAATTTACAAACTTGATGTAAAAAACGCCTTCACTAATGGTGCTCTTACCAAACCAGTCTTCATGGCCCAACCCACTGGGTTTGTTGATCCTCGGTTTCCAAACCACATATGTCGCCTCAAGAAGGCATTATATGGTCTTCGTCAAGCTCCTCTTACCTGATTTCAAAGGTTTAGTACTTATCTTTATAGTCTGGGTTTCTATCAGAGTCGATCAGATACGTCCCTATTTTACTTCTATCGGGGGAAATCTACCATCTTTCTTCTCCTTTATGTGGATGATATCATCGTGCCGGGTGATGATCCATATTTGCTTCAACGGTTCATCTCTCGGACCCATAAGGAGTTCGCAATTAAGGATCTCGGTAGCCTCAGCTACTTTCTTGGTCTTGAAGTCTCCTATACTCATAATGGTCTTTTCATTGGTCAGGCTAAATACGCCTATGATATACTTGAGCGTGCTGAGTTATTATGCTCAAAACCCGTTGCTACGCCTTTAACTGCAGGGGAGATTCTTGTTCGTGACGGTTCCTCGTTTTGTGAACCCACACTTTACAAGTCTCTTGTTGGGTCTCTTCAGTACTTAATTATTACTCGACCGGATCTCTCATACGCTGTTAATTTTGTCAGTCAGTTTCTTCAGTCTCCGACAAATGACCACTTTCAGGCTGTAAAACGTATCCTCCGGTACGTGAAGGGCACAGTCCATTTCGGCTTGTCCTTCACTCGTCGTTCGGACTCTTCGTCATTGGCTACTCGGATGTTGAGTCAGTTTCTTCAGTCTCCGACAGATGACCACTTTCAGGCTGTAAAACATATCCTCCGGTACGTGAAGGGCACAGTCCATTTCGGCTTGTCCTTCACTCGTCGTTCGGACTCTTCGTCATTGGCTACTCGGATGCTGACTGGGCTCGCTGTATTGAAACTTGACGTTCAACATATGGCCATTCTATCTTTCTTAGAGGAAATCTTATCTCTTGGAGTGTCAAGAAACAGTGTATTAGATTAATTATTTTTATCAGATCGGATTGTTATGATTGAATTTCTATTATTGTCTTGTTTACAACAACACTGATTATGTTTAGTTATTTATTAAAAAAGAGTGTGTAAATAAATAATGGGTGCGGATATACGCACCCCAAAATATTATTAGTTGACCCTAATTGATAAGAACACCTCAAAATTTTTTAAAATACATTTATTTTTACTAAATCAACCCCACAAAGTCCCTATTATGCCCCTATATAATATAATAATAAAAATAAAATAAAAATAATAATAATAAATAAAATTAAAACAAAAAGGAAAAGAAAAGTAGAAGAATGAGAGAGAAGAAAAACGCAGGACAAAGGGAAGGAAAAGAGGGAAAAAAGAGAACAAAAGAAAAATTATTTGGTTTACGAGTTCTCTGTATGTATGTTGACTTCATTCTAGAGCGTGGGTATTTTAGAGCAGAATTGATGCTCCAGCAGTGCGTCAGTTTCTACGCTATTATAGGGATAATATACAGTGCAGCGTCAATTGTAACGCTGCACTGTTCTGCGCTACTTTTGTGTTTATTGTTTTTTTTTCTTTTCTCTTTTTTTTAATTTAATGTTATATTTATATCTTTTTTATATTATTTTTTATGTAATATATACATTATTTTTAATTTAATGTAATATATATATATATATATATATTTATATCTTCTTTTATATTTTTTTTATGTAATATATACATTATTTTTAATTTAATGTAATATAATAATAATAATAATAATAATAATAATAATAAAAGTAAAAACATTAAAAAGACTACAAATAAAATTAAAATATAAAATATAGAATTACCAATACAGATAAAATTGATCATTTATGGGAGGAATATTCTAATTCGGAGAATTAGTTTATATTATTACGTAACTTTATTTATTTCTTTAAATATTATTATGAATTTAATTTTTATTTTGCTCTTATCTAATTAAATTTATTTATTATTATGAATTAAAAATTTATTATTTATTTAATAATATTTTACAAAATAATATAAGAATAAAAAATTAGAAATGAGAAATATACTGGAATATTCTTTTTTAGTGCAAAATTTAGTGCAAACTGCTAGAGTTATTGTGCAGATTTTGCACTATTTTAGTGCAAATTCTACTCTAAAATAGTGTAAACTGCTGGAGATGGCCTTAGAATTTGTTTAAATTCGCACCTTTTATTAACAGTTTGTGTTCAATGTTTTTTTTTTTTTTGGCCAGAATTTCTGTTGAAAAAGTTCACCAGCCATGCTTCCAGGAAATTGAAGATGCTTTTAAAACTATTTTCTAAAACTAAAAACTACTCCTAATTAATTGTTACTTAAATTCCAGGAAATTGAGCCAGAAAAAGAAACCTAAAGAGAGAGAGGAGTTAAAAGTCAGATAAAATTCTCTAAACTGTAGTAATCACCATTAACGCCTATTCATCCTTCAATTCCTTATTGTTATCGCCACCGCCGCCCTTGACCAGTTCCGACATTATGCGCACCACCTCGTCATCCAGAGTGGCGGAACCAAGGCCGTTGAGTATGGCGCCGAGCTCGATCGGTGAGATCCTGCAGTCTCCGTTGCTGTCGAACCATCTGAAGATCCTCTCGACTTCCTCTTCTAGGGTTAGCGGAATGGCTGCTGGATTTTTATCCATCGATGAAGAGAGAAGAGGTAACAAAATTAGAAAAGATGAGTGTGAAGAGAGTTTTGTCTTATCGTGTTTGTCCAAGTCTTTTATCCAAAAATATTACAGTTAATTTCATTATCAACAACGTAATTGAGATTTTAAGAAATGAGTATTGTGATAAGGTTATTTTAATTTTTTTTATTTATAATTAATTTTGTCTAAAATATTTTATTGTCAACTAATAATATTTTGCGATGGGTGCATATATCACGCCCATAAATAAATCAACCCCTCTCTCCATTTCTACTCGGATCATTTACTCAAAGTGGCAATCCTAGATATTATTATTTGAAGATCTTACAAAGTAAAATTAACATAATTTATTCATGAATTTACCCATTTCTCATTTACGTCCAACACGCATATATATTTTCGTCAAAGGTTATCCGGTTTCAAAATAAATATTACTTTAATTGTTACAACCAATTTTTTGATAATATCAGATCTCTGAGAAATCAAAATTAACACAATTTATTAATTAATGAATGATCCAATAAAACCAAATTTTTATTTACGTTCAATGCACATATTCAGTCAAGGGTTATTGGAATTTGAAAATAAATATTACCTTAATTGTATCTTCAATATTTTTTATACTCTAGAAGATCTTAGAAATTAATATTAACATGATTTGATAATGAATAATCCTATAAATTGCAGATTTTGCATTTACGCTAACATATTTTCGTGTTATTAAAATATGAAATAAACATTACCTTAATTTTCACATCCCATCTTCGTGTTATTATAGAAGATATCAGAAATTAAATTAAATATAATTCATCATACATTGATGGTCCTTTTATTGATTTCTCATTTAGTTCAACGCGTATGTTTTCGCTTTAAAACTGTTGCACGATATCATTTTACTATCATACATTCTACTTTTTGTTTCTCATCCATACTTTGTTCTCGTACGTTTATTATTCTTTTGTTATTTACTTTATAAGTGTCTTTCTGTTTTTCGTTCTCGAGTTTCATCGCAATTTCTTACTTCTCAAAATCCATTCAGGAATTTTTTATTAATCTCAAGAACCACATTATTTCTGATTGTATAGTAATTTCCTTTATCAGGTATGAATTGGGAGCCGTAAATTTATTCATAACTAAATGTCCTAGTTAAATTGTTTTTGTTATTATGATTTTTTTATATGCTCCTATATAATCATACTATGTTACTGACCGGTCAGCATTTTGCCAATCTTACTTTTATATGTAGAACAGGATACAGAGGAGGGAACACACACACTTACATGAGATTCAACGTCGGCCAATCGTCTCGATAACACGAACATCTACCACCGAAACAAATCGCTATCAAACTCAAACTCGCCAACTTTCCCACGGTAATGGAGTGCGCAAAGGATTGGATCATTTAAAACGATAGATAGAGCATCGGTACAATCTTTCACAACCAACTTTTCAAATCCTCTCAATTTGAGAGCAAAAATCATATGATCAAATTAAATTGCAGTTTACCAATCTCAAAGTCCTTAATTGTTTTGAGAGTAAAATGGCAAATGAAGCTTGCAATAAACAAGATATTCGTATTTTTTATGCTTTTAGCATTGACCAGTTCGTAACTGAGCATTGATGTTTTATTCGATGCTGAAAGCGTAAAAATTTTAAAGCTCGTTAATTGCGTACTTCAAATGGCTTGTCAGCTTCTGTTTATCATTCCAAAATATTAGAGTCAAGCCAAAATGGTGATCAATTTAATTTTTAGCAACTGTTTGATATTAAGGACTTTGCAACGATACAGTACAATTTCATATTGGATCTTATGATTATTGCTCTCAAGTTGAAATGATTTGAAAAATTGGCTGTGAAAGATTGTACTGATGCTCTATCAATCGTTTTGAACGTTTCAACTCTTTGCACACTCCATTAACATGGGAAGTTTGTGATTTGAGTTTGAGAGCATGCGATTTGTTTCAATTGACTGATGTGATGCTCAGTATGGCACATCCTCGTTTTTTTTTTTTTCAAATCTTTTCTTATGGTCATGACATGGTGAATTGTTTTGCTTTTGTTTTGATCTTACGATTACAAGTATTTTTCTCGAATCTTAAAATACTTCTTAATATTAATTTTATCTTTTGGTTGAATATATGCAGGTCCTTTGTCAAAAGATTTGAAGATAATGAATACAATAAAATTGAAATTTATTTTTGTCAATTAATAAAAGAGTTTCATTTGGTTGTGAATCCTCCGATATAATCATTTTTCTATCTATCTATTTATCTATACCTAACTTTATACCTAACTTAAAAGTGTGAAGATTTCTGTCAAGATTTGTGTTGCCTAAAACACCGTTTAAATCTTCTATTTATAAAGGCTAAATTGTCATTGCCAATTACATAATTAATGAATTAACAAATTAAAAAAAAGTTCGCAGGCGTTAAATAATACTCCCTCCGTTTCAAAATAAGTGTCGTTTTAGAGACTCAACTTTATTTCAAATTAAGTGTCGTTTTAGAATTTTTTGCCACTTTATTCCAATTTTATCCCCTCTTATTTTAAGAAATATAAATAAGTTTATGGTAATAGAATAACTAAAGGGAAAGAATGGAAGTAATTAAATGAGAATATTATTAATTGATTGAGAATGTATTAGTCAAATATTATGTTCCTTAATTTTGAATAAAAACTCTAAAACGACACTTATTAATAAACGGAGGGAGTACATTGAATATGAATTCTAATAGTCAATCTGAAACACACATGAAACGATTTACAGTGAAAGGGCAAATAACTTGAATTAAAGTCTAGATCAAAAACAACCTCCATTTTCTCTTGATCTTCAATTTCTCTAAAGAAAGTTCTTTTCAAACCCGCGAAGGCCCAAAAAAGAAAGCCAAACAAATTGGAAGGCAAGGAGGCTTCTTGATTTCTATGATTTGCAAGGGCTATAGAGGCGAAAAGGGTTGAAAAATGGTTGGTCAATCTTTCTACAAATTTAAGATCTATATTTATTTCACTCAAAATTGATATTGCCTAGAATCAAACTAAGTTCATTGTCATCAAAATGTTTAGTAGATGATATTTGTAGTAATATATTTTTGTCGTTATTGTTGTCCGGAGTGAGGATTTTATCATTCTGATCCAAACAGACACTCAGTTTTCTATTTCGATATATTGAATTTCCATGATTTCGATAAACATGATGAGTTTTCTCAAATATAGGAGAAAATTTGCTTTAATCAGTGTGACATGATTATTGTTGGAGACTAGAGAAAATTAACAAAAACTTGCATAGTATTTGTTCTTTAAAGAGATATTAGCTACTCGATGCTTGTACATACAACAATGATTCTGTCTTTGATATCTTTCATTCCTTGCATCGTCACTAGCACCTAATTACTTGCATATGAACATTAGTTACAATTAACATTAGTCATATAATCTATTTATCTACTACTAAATAAAATCTACTATGTTTCTGTCAAAATATGGTGTAATAGAAAAACCCTTTAATCTACAATAAACTTCATAATACATTTTACACTTTGTAGACCAAAAAAAAAAACAAAAAAAAAAACAAACGACAATTGACAAGGAATATGAATCAGTTCTGTGCCTTTCTTCATGGATTCCCCCGCTAAACGGTTCTTTAATTCAATATATAGAAATTTGGCCAAGACAAAGATTGATAATCTCACTCCATGAATTCTATGATTATATTCAAGAATTCTATGCTATAGAATGGGCGAAAGGTAACGTCTAAAATGTGTTTTTATTTTTATTTTTTAAATTTTATCAATCATTACAAGTTTCATATCATACCCTGCTTCAAAAATTTTGTGATTTTTTTTTTATTCATCCTGATTCTTTTTTTTTTTTTTTTTTTTTCTTCTGTATTTTGTATTTAAACATGTTTAAGGTGTAGGAGATGCATTGTTCTGATCTTGATAGAGCATATATAATGAGGATAGAGGAGCAATAAGATATTGACAATGGTGACAAAAAGGTAATTTACAATTCAGGATAAATATATAGATAAGAGTCTCAGAAATATAATTAAACAGAACACCCTCGGATCATTCTCTCATTTAGCCAGATTTTATATGGTCATTGATATGCTTTGATGTTAGAGGATATGTGTTCTCCTCTGATCACTTAAATGTTTTGATGTTTGCAACTCTGTGAAATTGTTTTTTCTTAGTTGGTTTTGTTTCACATTTATTTCAAAAATAAAATTATACTCAGTCAATTATGGAGTTTCTATGATCATATGTATTATAGATATTCTTTCGTTTATGTGAGCACTTAATAGTAGTGAGTGATCGTTCTACCAAAATCTTTATTCTATATCTATGTAGGGTAAAAGAAAATAAGTTTGAATTCATAACTAATCTTCTGAACTACATACAAACTCATGCATTTATTTTAATTTTTTATGTCAGGAAATGAGGGAAGATTGGCGAAATAGAGGAGAACGACCTTCTCTTTGTGAATTGGTGATAGGTTGCACTTATGAGTGAACTCTTTAGATGCGCATGAGGTATTAGTATTGGTTTAATTAAACGGCAAGAGATGCATGATATTCTTAGTAAATTATACCTTTCATTCATTCTTTTTTCGTTTTCTTTTTTGTGTGCTTCATTGCTTTGAAGGAAATCTGTCATCTTCTTTCTTATTTCTGCCAAAGGAATCTGATTGATTGAGAAAATATTGATGTGATTCTAGGTTAATCGCATAGAAATGCATAAACTAATGAATTTTTTCAATATTACATGAAAATAAATGCACATTAAGTTGCGCATATTCCACTTTTAACAGTTCATCGAGATAACCCTGAGAGGCAGAACTAGCCTATGTTGAACTTGAACATGCATTCATGTAAACTACATTCTCCATCTATTACTGAATGTGAAAAGATAAAATAGAGTAGTTTAAGATACAAATTGTAACCTTCTAAAAGAGAGATAAGAAATAGTTGAAAGAAAAGAGATAAATATTTATTTTGCTAAACAATTATTGTTTTTCTTTTTTTTTGGGGTAATAAGGTTTAATCAATAAAATGAAAGTCCAGCTGGATATTTTATATGGAAAATACCATCCACACCATTATATTAGATTTTTTTTTAATTTTATTTATTGTCGAATGAACTTTAAGAACTAAAGCTTTTATTCACTAAATTATCTTTAGGACTCTAGGAGAATTTGATTCTCTAAAAGAAATGAGAAATATCATCGTGTCACTCACGCGGAGTTTGATTTTTGATAACAAACATTTGGATTTTAATGGACCAACTCTTAATATTGCTTTAATTTATTTATGATGTAAATGTCGTTTTTGCCTGATGAAGAAACCGAGTAAAAGTGTTGAAGGGGACAACCTTTTCTTCTTGGTTTTGGTATGTGAAATATTGGGTTCAGACACTCATAAGTCATGAGTATCTTTCATTTGCATATTTGGTTCAAGTGTTGATTTGATGATGGATTATTAAACATTCTTCTATGACACTAAAAATACTTCATTTTCATATTCATACGAGTTTCCTATATTTTTATTTTATTTTCATTTGTTATATATTCTTTTGATCTATACATAAATTAAAAGTGTGAAGATTTCTGTCAAATTTTAATTTTCCTAAAACCCCCCTCTAAGCTTTAATTAAATGTAAATTATAAATATTTAAAATGTCATTAGCAATTTAAAGTAAAATAGAACCCAAAAAGAGCCGACGAATTTAATAAGAAGAACTCAAAGGGTCATCTCAAAATCATCCCTCAATTTCATTGCTTAACAGCCCTCTTTTTTTATTAAAACTAGTATTGTACCCGTGCGTTGTACGATAATTTTTTATTTTATTTTATTTAAAATAAAAAGAATTGTTTAAAATGTATTAAAATATTTAAATAAGTAACTGTATATATGTATACTTAAGTTATATATATATATATATATATATATATATATATATGTTTGTGTGTGTGTGTATTTTGATAAGAGCCATCACTAGTTCCCACACCAGAGATGGTTTTACCATAACTGCTCCCTATATATAAATCATTTAAATATTATTTAAAGATCGAATAGTATTCAAAATGATATAACCTGATTCATAAAAGGATTGTTATTAGACGAAATATACTTTACAAATTATGATAAATTTTCTTATACACAACATTTGTAATTTTTTTACTATGTTTATTCTCATCATCGTTGATCAATATTTGTAAACTCATACGATTGGTCACCCTTGATATAGCAACGTATAACTGACCATGGCTGAAAAAAGGCTTCTTCAGGAAAATTCCAACGTGAGAGAGATATTGTCCTTGAATTTCGTTGATCATCATAGCATATGACACGATCAGTGGAAATTGTCATCGCTGGAACTTGAAAGGGAACCTCGAATTGGATGGTGTGACAGTCATTCTAGGGATTAACAACAATTCACCTGCATTGCTTACTTGAGAAATATTAGACTATACAATATGACCGTCAAGTTAACAACTAACATTACACAACACAAGGGAATGATCGATATTTCTCAACAATATGAGTGGAATTCTAATTTTTAGTTTTAGCTGACAATCCATAATATTTAATGGTATTTAGAAACTCTAGTGATTGGACATTGATAAGCGAGAAATTATACGCTAATTGACGGTTTAATTCCGGTGATTTTATCTGCTTAATATTATCATATATGCTTATTTCTCGCATAATTTTTATTATGAGCAATCAAGCACCAATCGTATATTTCTTCTCTAATTTGCAGTATTTTGTGCTATATTTATCGAAGGATGTCTCACAAGGAAGTAGAGAAATGAGGATTGATGAATCGACGAGAGAAAAATCAAGAATCAGGATGCTGCGTCGATGACGCGTCGATGCCGAGGATGGCTCGCGTCAATCGACGCGATGTGCGGTGTGACGCCGATGGTTGGCTCACGTCAGTCGACTCCATGTCGACGCTCACTCTCTGAAGCGTCGATTGGAAGGGCGTCAGTCAACGCCATGTCGACGCTCACTCTCTGAAGCGTCGATTGGAAGGGCGTCAGTCGACGCCATGTCGACACTCACTCTCTGAGGCGTCGATTGGAAGGGCGTCAGTCGATGACCATGCAGGACGACGCGAGTGGGTGATTCACGTCGACGCCGAAGGCTGGTCCGCGTCAGTCGACGCTCCGTCGACGCCGACTCGGCCGAGTTATTTTAGGAAGAATCTTGGTCGGCAAGAAATGGGAATTCTATATAAACTCGACCCAAACTCGTCAAAAACAGACTTTGACACAATCCTAAGGTTCCAAGGCTTGAAGAGGGGATCCCAAATCACCCAATAAACAAGAGCTTGAAGATCCAAGACCAACAATCCAAGATCTAAGCTTTCTTATCTCTTCCTTATCTTAGAACAATGTTTTATTTCTTTATTTTCCTGTTATTCTATGAACTCCATGAGTGAGTATATTGTTTTATCTAGTTCTAGGGATGTTGAAACCCTCGTGAAACTACATTTTAATTAATTTATGCAATATTGTCCTTTTGTTCTTCATATGCGGTTGCTTGTGTTATCTTGTTTTACATATCATGATTGCTAAATTCATGACATGATTGCTTGATTCTTAATTTGGCTTGATCACCTTAGATTAGGGATTTGGTTATCAATTGCTAGAAAGAGAACTGCTTCCCGTGTAATTGTCGTAGTTTCGATTTCTCTGAAGCAAC
>BMAC01000908.1:378802-407543 GCA_014905375.1 Phtheirospermum japonicum | reverse complement strand
TAGTTTCTTTAGATTAGTTAATATTCTTTACCCCCGTTTTCTTAGTTTATTAAAATACAAGAGAATCACAAATTAATCCACACTCCTCGTGGGATCGACCCTTGCTTGCCGCTGCTACTAGTTAGTAGAGGAAAGTCGAGGACTTTATAAATATTATTTTTGACGCTTCAACGACGAGCGGTCAAATTTTGGCGCCGTTGCCGGGGAGCGACGCGTTTAAATTGTGACTTGACGTATTTTAATATTTTAGTATTTTTAATTTTAATTTTAGTTTTTGTTTTTCTTTATTTCCATTAATATTTTTTTAGATCTTGTGACTATGGCAGAAGGTAGAGAACGCACGTTAAAAGAGCTAGCAAATCCGTATCTTCCGCATCAACAACTATGCATCACGTTTTCAACCTTGGAGGATGCTAATTTCAAATTGAGATCCGGATTAATCTATCATTTGCCGGCGTTCCATGGATTGGATGGCGAAGACCCATACAAGCATTTGAAGGAATTTCATGTCATATGCACGAGCATGAAGCCCGCCGGAGTAACTGACGAACAAATTAAATTGCGACTGTTTCCATTTTCCTTGAAGGGTTTAGCCAAGGATTGGCTTTATTATTTGCCTCCTGGATCCATCACCACGTGGATGGCGTTAGAGAGAGTATTTTTGCAGAGATATTTTCCCGCTTCACGAGTGGCGAGCTTGCGTAAAGATATTTGTGCAGCAAGACAAGCGCAAGGAGAGACATTGCATGAGTATTGGGAGCGTTTCAAGAGACTCGTCGCTAGTTGCCCTCAGCATCAAATGGGCGAGGAGTTATTAATGCAATACTTTTATGAAGGTCTCTGTCTCACTGATAGAAACATGATCGATGCGGCAAGCGGAGGCTCACTCATGGATAGGACACCGACGACGGCAAGGGAGTTGATCTCGAACATGGCGGCCAATTCTCAGCAATTCGGCTACCGTGATAATTCATTGAGGTCGGTAAATGAAGTAGACACTGGTTCGTTGCAAGCTCAGTTGGATGACTTGAGGTCCACTATCGTTAAGAGGGCTACGGTTCGACCATGTAGATTGTGCCACACATTCGATCATGTCACCGATGATTGCCTAACACTACGAACCAATATCAAATTAGGAGCCTATGGAGTGAAGCTTAGAGGATGGCAAGAGAGGAACGACGATCCATACGAGCCAAGGTGGGGGGACCCTCGAAAATTTCAAAGGGGACAAATTTTTTCGAGACAATATGATAACCATCCCCAAGCACAAGAACCATCCCCAGCCCTCATAGAGATGATGGAGGCCATGATGACGAACACCAAGAGGCTCGAGGCTCAATTGAGTCAAATGGCGAATCACATAAGCCAAATGGATAAACGATTGTCTTCTCAAACTGAGGAACGCATGGAGAATGTGAATACCATCATGCTGCAAGATATGGGGAAAATCAATGATGCGAAGGACCCGACAATTGAATTGGAGGACGAATACGAGCTGGAGGAAGAAGAAACGAGGCGGATACGTGTTGATCATAATCTGCCCGCGTTTACAAATGATGTTCCTTATTCTATCGTTTCTCCTAGCAAGGTCAACGCCGAACCAAAGCCAGTGCCACCATGGATCGTGTGTTAAGTGATGAAGGATGAAGAAGAAACTTGCATGCGAGATGATGTTTTTGAGGAGACCAATGATCTTCTGTATGTGGTGATAGACGGAACCATCTTCGCGGAAATCTATGTGAAGCCACCACAAAGTCGGAAAGACCCGGTTAAGCATCCAACGTCGAAATGGATGCGAATTATGGAGGATGAGGTCTTTGGCACTCCGTGCACTTTGAGACCCCCACTGAAACCCCCATGGAATTGAGGGGTAGCACGTCGAGCCGACGACGTTAAGAAAAGGCGCTTGTTGGGAGGCAACCCAATGTTTACATTATTCCTATTTTGATTTTTATTTTTAGCAGTTGAAGGGATACAAAGCTTGGTTGATTTGGATGATTGGGCATATTTTCGAAAAAGATCGTCATTGGAACCGAGACCCCCTCGACATTTACCCCGGTGATTCCTTTTCCCTTACTCTTCCCTTATGACTTATTATTTGCTTGTTCTTGTTTTATGTTCACTTGAGGACAAGCTAAGGTCTAAGTTTGGGGGAGTGGGTTATTGAGGTTCTTATTGAGTAGACTTGTGCTAAAATTGATATATTTTTGAAAATTTTGCAATTAAATTCCGGGAATTGAAACTAAAATGGTTAAAAGTACTTGCTTGAATCGCTTTGATGAATTATGTTTCGGTTAAATTTTTAGTCATCATTTGATTTAGAGGTCAAGGGTACGCATGTTAGTGCTTTTGTGATTCATTTGTGGGGCGTCAATTCTAGATTATTGCGTTGTTGATATGTATTTGTGGTTGCCGTACTCAATATGAGTTGTGTGGGGCCTTGAAGTTGGCGGTTGTGTGAAAATATCTCGTTAGTCAAAACAGAAGTCAAATAAAGTCCGGTTGGGGTATACCGGCATGATGTTAGTTGAAAATTGAAAATAAAAAAAAGAATGAGAAAAAGAATTAAGGTGCCAAAACAGCTGCCTATCCGTGTACCAAGTGCAATTCGCTTACAATTTCTAAGGGCGAAATTCAACGAAGATGCTAGTAGCTCAACAAATTCTATGCACTTACTCAAGTGGCGCAATCCAACTACAATCTCAAACATGGCGGAGGTGAACTCAACAAATCAAATACCAAATCAAGACGATCCTCCTATCCAGCGCCGAACCATTATCAAGTCAATTCAAGAATGGTAGTGCGGAGCTGCGGGCCTCAATTAAATAAATAAATAAATAAATAAATAAATGGGATGAACGAGATATTGAATCACAACCAACAATGGATAGAGTCGAACCATTGATTAGTGAGGGGAAACCATAGTACATTGATGTGACGTATATGAAAAAGGGTTGCCTAACTGCTGGGGTCACCTAGGTCAATACATGAAACGCTTGCGATTTCTAGAAATATAGTGGTGTCTAGAGTTCGAATAAATTCACTTGGCTAATTTGAGTGAGTTACTTATATTATGTTTGTCCTATGCTTTAATTCTTTATATTGCTTGAGGACAAGCAAAGTTTAAGTCTGGGGGATTTGATAAGCGAAAAATTACACGCTAATTGATGGTTTAATTTCGGTGATTTTATGTGCTTAATATTATCATATATGCTTATTTCTCGCATAATTGTTATTATGAGCAACCAAGCACCAATCTTATATTTCTTCTCTATTTTGCAGTACTTGGTGCTATATTTATCGAAGGATATCTCACAAGGAAGTAGAGAAACGAGAATTGACGAATCGACGAGAGAAAAACCAAGAATCAGGATGCTGCGTGGATGACGCGTCGATGCCGATGATGGCTCGCGTCAATCGACGAGATGTGCGGTGTGACGCCGATGGTTGGCTCGCGTCAGTCGATGCCATGTCGAAGCTCACTCTCTGAAGCGTCGATTTGAAGGGCGTCAGTCGACGCCATGTCGATGCTCACTCTTTGAAGCGTCGATTGGAAGGGCGTCAGTCGACGCCATGTCGACACTCACTCTCTGAAGCGTCGATTGGAAGGGCGTCGGTCGACACCCATGCAGGACGACGCGAGTGGGTGATGCGCGTCGACGCCGAAGGCTGGTCCGCGTCAGTTGACGCTCCGTTGACGCCGACTCGGCCGAATTATTTTAGGAAGAATCTTGGGCGGCAAGAAATAGGAATTCTATATAAACTCGACCCAAACTCGTCAAAAACAGAATTTGCTAGGGTTCCAAGGCTTGAAGAGGGGATCCCAAATCACCCAATAAACAAGAGCTTGAAGATCCAAGACCAACAATCCAAGATCTAAGCTTTCTTATCTCTTCCTTATCTTAGAACAATGTTTTATTTCTTTATTTTCCTATTATTCTATGAACTCCATGAGTGAGTAGATTGTTTTATCTAGTTCTAGGGATGTTGAAACCCTCGTGAAACTATATTTTAATTAATTTATGCAATATTGTCTTTTGTTCTTCATATGCGGTTGCTTGTGTTATCTTGTTTACATATCATGATTGCTAAATTCATGACATGATTGCTTGATTCTTAATTTGGATTGCCACCTAGATTAGGGATTTGGTTATCAATTGCTAGAAAGAGGACTGCTTCCCGTGTAATTGTCGTAGTTTCGATTTCTCTGAAGCAACTAATGGTCTCGTATCATTAGGGGTAACACAACATAGGTTGAATAAACCGAGCTTATGCGTTTATTGCTTAGATTAACCTATTTGCCTAGATATTAATGCTGTTGTTGGGTTGAATCTAGAGAGCTTATTCTAGGTTATTCAATAATTAGAATCAATTAAAGAGCTTATTTTAATTGAGTAAACGGTAAGGGTGAATTCGAGTAACAGAGCTTATTGTTACTTAGGGTTTTTAGTCGAATATGAAGAATGGACTATGATATTGTCGTTGGTTAGATGAGTGGAACGAGGGTGGAAACTGAACTAGGACTGGAAGTTCTATTATTATTTGTTTCGTTATTTAATTTTAATTGTTCTAAGATAGGTAGTTTCTTTAGATTAGTTAATATTCTTTACCCCCGTTTTCTTAGTTTATTAAAATACAAGAGAATCACAAATTAATCCACACTCCTCGTGGGATTGATCCTCGCTTGCCGCTGCTACTAGTTAGTAGAGGAAAGTCGAGAACTTTATAAATATTATTTTTGACGCTTCAACGACGAGCGGTCAGACGTCATACAATATGTCAATGTTTGAGTCAGATTTGCATGCATTATCAGAGCAAAGATATACTTCACATTCTCCATACTTTTATGACATCATATATTTATTAATCAAATCGACGACATCAAGTGTTGGGGAAACAATAGTCCGACCCTCCAAATAAGCGAAATATTCAGTAGTGTTTGCAAATCGTGGATATGTGCTCGCCACAATTGAAAGAACATGGTCACCATCATCTTTCAATAATAGATAACATAGATTTTAATTTGAACGATACCATCATTTGGTCCTCCAACTATTACATCTCCTATACTATTTATCAAGTTGAAAACTTTCTTTAACTTGACACAATTGGAATCTGAATTGTGATTTTGCAGCACCACATTCTTGGTCTACTTCAAAACTATGTAATGAGTCCATAAATGCGGATATTTGATCACTGTGTGAACTATGTCTGGTCAAGTACTTTTTGGAACAACCGACAAAACTTGATGAAAGTCTCCACCAAGAATTATTATTTTGTTACCAAATGGAAGCTGTGTATTAGAATTATTTTTCAATGTCATCACGTTTTTCAATGTTTTGTCCAGTGTTTCAAAATAATGGTTATGCATCATTGGAGTTTCGTTCCAAATAATGAGATGCGCATCCACCATTAATCTTGTAAGTGGAGTACAAGTAATGACCAAAATCTTGGTGAATATTAAAATTAACCCTAAATCTAGAATGCCCAGTTCTTCCTTTCGAAGAAGAAGAAAAGTTATGTCATTAGATATTACATTAAGAACAATTCCACTATTAGATTTAACAGTTGTAGAAAGCATCCTCTGTGTTTATAAATGAGAAATACACTACTCTAGGTTATATATATTGCATCCATTACTTTATCAATTTTGGCGGAATATAGTAAATTCGTACTAATGAAAACAAATCTAGTTTAGGTTCATTCTTATGTTTTTGAGTACTAAGATTTTTTTTAGGAAACTGAACATAAGGCAAACTCCATGCTTCCAGATTTTTCTTATTTATCTCGAACCAACCTAAAACATGCTATGGTGTTTTTAACTTGCGTGATCATTATCATTATACAATACATTATGCTCTTCTGGAAGATAAAGATTCAAACACATGATAGGTGGAGTTTTATAGTGAATTTCATAAACTAATATTCTCTACGCCGATTCGCGTGGAAAAATGTAATGACAATCATAATACATGTTGATCTCATCAATATTTTTATACTCTACATCCTCACATTTGTTCTGACAATCATAATACATGTTGATCTCATCAATATTTTTATCCTCTACATCCTCACATTTGTTCTGATAGAATGTTATAGTGAACCTATAGTTATATTTATTAACGTATTTAAACAAATACATGATAGATCTAAATTTGTTATACTATTTAACATACAAATAATCTACACAATTCAGTATAGAAAAAAATTATGTGAAACGACCTCTGGAGAACCGCTAGTAAATGTCGTGGGCAAGACAACATGAGTACTAGCCAACTGACTCACCTCATAACACTACATCAACAATCCTACTGTAAACCTCACTTTATAATTTTTTTGATGAGTTCTAACGTACCACAATTTTGAAGATTCAATAATCGTATATGCATCAATTATGACTTTTTGTGTGAGTCGCCGACTATATAGAATAGTGAGTACCTCCGTGCCTCTTTCATGCAATCGGTGAGAAAAGAACTCCATGTGGCTCACATATTGTTTACCCTTGCCTTTAGGTTTTCGAGGTTCAGAAAAAGATATGTCTTCCCTGTGGTTGTCTTCGCYACATGGAAATAGTAATGGATAGTGTAGAGCAACGTACAAAGGATGCAACTCGTTGATACGTTTCAAATTATCAGATATCTTTTCTACTGCAATTCTCTTGCTACCACTTTGTGGATCAATACCACCAACAACTAATAGACAATTAGTTGATATTTTTACGAATCTATTATAGTTGATGCCACAATCTTCATTCCACTCGATGCTGGTTTCGCACTTGTATTATTTTGCATGATTACTGAGATAGTAACAAATACATTATTTTAAGAAATCAATTCAAATCAAAAGTACTGAATCGTAATAATATCTGATAAATAACATGTTGATAGCCAATTAAACAAATACTACATTGTATTGCATTGTGCAATTTTGCATATTTTAATTAAAAAAGTGGTAAAATTATTTTTGAGAAAAAGTGACAAATTTGATATTGTTGGACTCATAATAAAAATAAAATAACACACACACACACACACACATATATATATATAAACTATATATATATATATATATATATATATATATTATATATATATATATATATATATATATATATATATAATATATATATATATATATATTCAATTGATCTTGTTATTTTTTTAATATTAATTAGGGTATCCATCCTATTTATGTTAAGAAAACTCCTACATAATTAAAAAAACTAAATCATCATTAATATTAAAAATTATTTATGAGATCAATTCAAATAAAAAAGTATTGAATCGTAATAATATTTGATAGTAACATGTTGATAGCCAATAAAATAAATAATGAATTATGTTGTCGTTTTAATATAATTTAATTTAAAAAAGTGGTCAAATTACTTTTGAGAAAAAGTGACAAATTTGATATTATTGGACTCACAATAAAAATAATAATAACAAAAAAAATATAAAAACCTCACAATAAAATCAAAAAACATAAAAGTGATATATATAATATATATATATATATATATATATATATATATATATATATATATATATATATGACCTTGTTATTTTTAATATTAATTAGGTTATCTATCCTAATTATATTGAGTAAACTCCTATATAATTTTAAAAAAGAAAATAATTTAGCATGGAAAATCCCAAGAAAAGGTTTTATACCTTTCAAGGATGGAACTCATCTATCCAAGAAAATGTGTCCCCAAACACAGTCTGAGATAGATGACATGAGTAAGGTTCCATATGCTTCGGCAGTGGGGAGCTTAATGTATGCTATGCTATGCACTAGGCCTGATATATGCTATGCAGTTGGCATGGTAAGCAGATATCAGTCTAACCCTGGACGAGGTCACCGAACTGCGGTCAAAGGCATTCTCAAGTACCTTAGATGGACTCGAGATTACATGTTGGTATACCGCTCTGATAGCCTAGTACCTTTGGGTTACACGGACTCAGATTTTCAATCCGATAAAGATCAAAGAAAGTCTACCTCGGGCTATGTGTTTACACTGGGAGGCGGAGCTGTTGCATGGAGGAGCATAAAGCAGAAATGCATTGCGGATTCCACCATGGAGGCCGAGTATGTTTACGCCTCTGAGGCATCTAAAGAGGCGGTCTGGCTCTGCAGTTTCCTGTTGGACTTGAGCGTGGTCCCTTATTTGCCAAAGACTATCACGATATACTGTGATAACTCTGGTGCAGTGGCAAATTCGAAGGAACCCAGAGCCCACAAAGCAAATAAACACATAGAGAGAAAGTACCACCTTATACGAGAGATCGTTAAGAGAGGAGATGTGGCGGTGGTCAAGATTGCGTCTGAGGACAATTTGTCTGATCCATTCACGAAGAGCCTTCCGACTAAGGCCTTTCATGGTCACGTAGAGAAAATGGGGGTGAGATGCAGACCTGGTGGCGCGCTTTGAGTAGATAGTTAGATTGGAGAGTTAGCCAGTTTGTTATTATGCTTGAAAGACATGCTTAAAGTATAAGTGGGAGATTTTTAGTTTAGTATACAGGAAGGACATGTCTTAGTATACTTATACTGATTATTTATGATGATATGAAATTGTTTTGCAGTCACTATTTGCATTTTAGTTTATTTTTCATAATCGTTCTAATGCAAATGTTTATACATACATTGTAGATGATATGGTGTGGGGAGTCACATGGTAAGATCATATCATCGGAACCTTGTATTGTATTAAATGCTCACGACATAGATGGTTCTGAACACACCATTGATAAACCGTAGAATAATCTGACAAGTCAGTTTATCTTGAGTGACTAATTATTCTAGTACACTCTGTGTAGTGTATTTGAGGAAAGGATCGCGATAGGATATTATTCTCTGTCTCTGACCCAGATAGTGAGAGAATAAAGATCCACAGAGTTCGGGTTCTGAACTCCTGTGATATTGGCAAGCATAAGAGTGCATTGCTCATTACTTTGACATATCAATGGGTGATACTTTTCGTAGATCAATAATCTCAATATCTTGAGTAATGTAAGTGCATGCTTGATGTTTTGAGCAGTATACATGAGCACTGTGTCCTGATGCGCCGGGTTGATGATGTTCTCTTGAGGAAACACAAGTTCATGTTGAAAACCTGCAGGTGGAATTTATTCCATACATGATAAAGCTTGTGTGGTACTACTCAAGGTTTAGAAGTTAATTAATTATAGTTGTCAGAGATTTACATAATTAATTAACGAACATTAAATCTTAAACATGGGGAATGGCTAGACTAAAGAGGAAAGCTTATTCAGAAATATGTATTAAATTGGTAGGTCAGTTTCACCTTTTTAGTGGAATAAAAGTAAAATTTAATTTATTTAATTATATTCTAAGTTTATTAGGTATTAGAAATTAAATAAATTAATGGGCCAATTTAATATTCTTCTAGATCCCTGTTGTAGCCCAATATGACTGTAAGTGGACTGGATATGGAACATGAGATAGAGGCCTAAACCCAGTAGGGTTTGGAGGCTTGAATTTCGAAAACCCCTAGTATAAATAGGGGTGTAATTTTTGAAAATCACACACATATTTACACAAAAAATCAGCCCCTCTTGGTTCTTACCTGATCTCCATAGAATTCACAATTCTATCTGTAGTATACAGCCCACTCTGTATCAGATACGCAGTCCGTGAATACAGCAGAAGATCCGGGAGTTGAATCTGCTGCAGAAATTCGACGGCTTTGAGGGAGAGGAGAGGCGCCAAATTCATTTTCATTCAACAGCAAGATCAGACCTTTGATCTTGTCCTCAAACCGTCTGATTATTGTAAGTGGATTCAATATTTATGTTTTCGCTTTATTAAATTTGAATCTGCCGTGCATGTTTTAATCCGGACGTGTGAATACATTCATATGAATGAAAATATGATTTACATGAACACATAATTAAAATATGAATATCCAAAAGATCCTGCGGGGTTCAATTCGAGAAAACCCCAACATTTATGAGATCAATTCAAATAAAAAAGTGTTGAATCGTAATAATATTTTATAAACAACATGTTGATAGCCAATAAAAGTAATATCAAATTATATTGTATTTTGAATTTTTGTATAATTTAATTAAATAAAGTGATCAAATTATTTTTGAGAAAACGTGAGGAATTTGATATTGTTAGATTCGAAATGAAAAAAAAAAACAAAAAAAAGTTAAAAAACAACTCAAAATGAAAATCAAAATAACATATAAGTGATTATATATATATATTATATATATGTATATATGTATATATATAATATTAATTCTTATTATTTTAATATTAATTAGAGTATCTATTCTAATTATATTAAGAAGATTCCTACATAATTAAAAGAAGAAACTAATCAAAGGTGGATTTTTAATTTAAAAAAAAAAAACCAAATCATAATAATATTAAATAAGATATCTATCATAATTATGTTAAGAAAATTCCTACATAACTAAAAAAAGAAAATAATCCTACATGGCATTTACGTGACATTTTTTCTCTTTCCTTTAATATATATATATAGATAAGAAGAACTCAAAGGGTCCATCTCAAAATCATCCATCAATTTCATTGCTTACCAGCCCTCTTCTTTGTTCGAAGGCGGATCGGAGTAAACTTTTATATAGTCGGAGACTTTTTCTGCTTATTAGTTTTGAATCTGTTTGTTAGCAATTTATGGAGTTGAAATAGTGGGTTAGGTTAGGACTTGAACGAGGCTATACAGATTTGTCTTTTTCTAAAACTACAGTTGTTGAGTTTTACCTTGTATTTGTTCTTTTCCTTTTATCATTTTCTGAAGTTCATTTTAGTTTGCAATAACTTTCTATTTTTGGGTAGTAAATTATCCAAGTTGTATTTACATGAGTTGTTATTTTGTATTTTAGTGAGAACTCTAACTAAAACTTGATAGTTTTGTTCATTTTCAATCATCTTAAGTTGGGTTAAGTGATATTTAATTAATAAAATTATCATTAATGCAACTCTATAATTTAATAGTAACTCAAATGTAGAGGTCTTGAAAGTATTGGAATGCAACCATTGAATTCAACAAATACAATCGGAAGGTAATTTTTTTTAAAGTTTATCTTGTAAAATTTTATATAATAAAATATTTTTAAAATACTCACCTATTCCATACATATGTATGACAAATTCTAATGTTACAATAGCAGATGTATAACGACAAAGGAACCGTGTTAGAATGAAGAGAAAATATAATAGCCTTAATGCTGCACAGAGACAAAATTATATTAACAAAGTAAAGCATAAGAAGAAACAAAGTTCCCAGGCTGCATGTCTTTTTGTAAATCAAATCCAGCATGATTGGTAAAGTTAATATTCTAAAATATAAGGTAACTATATTACGAAAAAATATCAATTTTATAACATATTTTTTCTTTTTCCTTTTAGGTTCAATATTATATGAACCTGTAACACTACTACAAAAAGGACATTTCACGTCGGACGTGTAACGTTGGTTATTTAATAATCGACGTCTAAGGTTTTTGACGTCGGTTATTAAATAAACCGACGTGATAAGTAAGGTTTCACGTCAGTTAGTATATAAACCGACGTGGTTTAAAATATTTTACGTCAATTTCTTTATAACCGACGTGAGAGATTATATTAAAAAAATGTTAAAATACCATAAATAAAATAAATATAATAGCGTCCAAAAATTTTGTCACACAGACCCCGTCATCTTTTTCTTCGCTTCTCCTCATCCCGTCATTTTCTTCTCCGCTTCTCCTGAGCTCGCCATTCTCCGCCGTTGCCCTCATTCTCCGTTAATCGGCCAATCCCGTCCGCCCCCATCCCATCCGACCCAACACCTAAAAAAACCAAGCCTGAAAAACCCTAGTTTATGGTCGATAACACCAACAGCTAGGGGAAATCAGAGGGGCCCGCTTCGTCTTCACTGCACTCCACCACCACCGCAGCCGATCTCAACATCCTTAGCATCCCACATTGTAAGTAATTGTATTGTTTTCGAAAGCCACAATTTATATAGAAAACCTAGATATGAAATTAGGCAATTATTAACGTTTGTTGTGGGGAGAGAAAAGAATTGGGAAATTTGCTGCTTATGAAAATTTAATTTTGCCCAATTTCTGGGGTTTTTCTTCAATTTTGGGGATCTTTGTTTTTTCAGTATATCTTTTCATGGGATGGATGTGGATGATGACGTTATCATGGAGATGAACTTGACGGGTCTCAATTTGAACCAAGAGCCAACCGACCAGCCTCTACACCGGGTCGCAAGGTACGGGAACAGCGAGTGCGTGTGTGTGACTGAGTCGGGCTTGAAGATATCTCCTAGGTCGAAAGCGGGCCGGGTCGAGAGAAACGGAGGTAAAATTTGGTATTTTATTTTTAATGCTCGAGTGAACAATTTTTTCTTGTTATCCGTTATTTAGTGTTTATAAACTTTTTACTGGTAAACTATATTTTTGTTTGTTTGTTTGTTTTACAATGAAATATTCTTTTCGAAACGAAGGTATACGAATCATGTGACTCCTGATATTCGCGTGGCACTTGCGGATAAAATCTTGAGTTCGTACAACATAAATACTCTTTTTATCTGACTCAAAGCTTGTGTGGTACATTTATGATTCTATTTTATTGTAGGTTGTGTTCGGATGAATATTGGGTGTATTTATGTATGGTTATCGATTAGTTTGATCTGGTTTCATTTTTCAGACTGCATCACATTTTTCCTCGTCTTAAACTTCTATTTTTAACCTTTTTTTTTCTCTCTTTGTTATGTCTTAATTGGAATTGTTAGGTATTTACCTCTTAATTAGTTGTAGTAAGCTTAGTGTGCTGGCTTTAATTTTAGTCATTATAAAAGTAAATCGTATAATGTTAAGGGTTGGAGGTGATAACATACCTAGAGGCTGGATGAATCATATTTTGTGCGAACCCATTTGGGAATATTATCCAAATTCAATACAGTTTCCCATAAAACGGAATTGAAATCTCAATCCAATTCGGTTCTTATTTTCTTATTTTTTGTTTGTCAAATTTGTGAATTTTGTTGTTGTTTTTCCGATGGCTGCGAGTGCCAACCCGTCACCAGGGGGTCATAGCAACTCCAGCAACGACAATATTAATGGTGGGAAGAGTAACGACGGCGGTAAAGCGATGCGAATAGCGCACCGGCGGCGCATCAGCCACGGAGAATTCGGCCGCACGGCCCACCCAAGCGGCTCTCCGCCACAACCTGGGCCTGTCGCTTGATTGGACTCTCGAGGAGCAATTCGTACTCAAAAATTTTCTGGCAAAGTCAGCTCCAGCTGGTTCTTTCTTTTCGATCTTTTTTTATTTTCGCTTCAAGTCTTATTTCGTTTTTTTTCTGAATTCTGCATACAAGTGTTTTAGGTGTGTGTGATTATTGTTTATGGACTTTTCTTTGGATTCTTGATAGTTTTCTTTCTCATTTATTACTGAGAATATGCATTTTTAGGTAATTCGGAATTGCAATTTCTTATTTGTAGCTGTTGGTTATTTTGTTGGTGAATTATTTTATTGTATTGAGATAGCCTCGTAATTTCTTTTGAAAAAGCCATTAGTGAGCTGAGTTCTCAATATTCAATCCCTAAGCCCATTCATGTCATTCTCTCGGATTCTTCAATAGTTAGATACAAAGAAAGGGAAATCGGAGATGGAGTCCATCCTAAGGTTTTACGAACACCTACAGGACGACGTCGTAGAAGATAAATCCCACAACTTCAAGCTGGCTCCATGGATAAGCTCGGATGAGTGGAAGTTCGTCAGAGAATCACTTTTTTCTTCCTCTCCTGATTCCGTTGCCTCTACTCTCCGAAGAGTAAGAAATTAATTTTATTTTCAGTAAACAGATTGTTATAATTATTATTTTTTATTTTTGCCTCGTGTTTGTAATTGCAAAGCTTTTATGTTTTTACTATAGATATCGGAGTGGCAAAGCAGAGGGTGCACCCCCGTGTTAGTTGAAGTCACTGCTTCCATTATTGAGATTCAGCAGAAAGATCCTTTAGGTTTTCTCAAATTTTAATTTTAAAAATTTTAATTCATGAAAAACATTTGGGTGCATTTAATATTTATCATTTTGTATTCCGGTATTTTATCTAATGTCGCAATGTTTCATATTCTCTAGGATGGCTTAAAAATGGGAAAGTCGTTGGGAAATAATCTTGAACCGATGGATTTGGTGCACAGATTTGGAGCTGGTGCAGTTAGGTATTTCTTTCTTAAGGAGGTGGAACTTGGTAATGATGGGGACTACTCCGAGGACCGTTTCATCAATATTATTAATGCAAATCTTGCAAATATTATAGGTACTTTTGTCATCATTCACTTATAAGTGCCCAATTGCTTTTTTTGTTTATTTCTGTTCACTGAACACTAGCAAGGTATTACAAAAACATATCATGGCTATTTTTATAACTAGTTTTTGTGGATAAAGCTTAGCTGAACCAAGTTGGTTGTTTATGCCTGTTTTTCCTATCTGATAATTCCATGAAATTTATATGATTTCTTAAATAGAAAGCTGTTAAACATCTTTTGTTTGTGAAGTAAATTAAGGACAACGATGGTGGGTGTAATATATGCGAGAATTAAGTTATATCCATCAATTTTCTTATCCTAATAATTACAAAAAGACAATATGAGTTGTTAGACAGCTTTTGTTTGAAGATTAATTCTGGACAACATATAGCTAATAAAATAGACGATTGTTTAACACATTTGAATTACTTCTCTTCATCGAGTATCCTTACACACACACACACATATTTATTTATTTTAATTAATGGTATCTTAGATTCTATGTTTTGCCATACAAATGCGTGCCACGTGGTTGATGGCCAAATTTGGCAAGGCAATGTGATAAGTATTTCTACTTTGGCTTTTTTAAAAATAACAACTGTTATCAGAAGTTATGACAACATTTTTAGGATTGTTATCGTCTTCTTACTATATTCAGTCATAGCTAGGTAAGGACCTCAAAGTTATAACAACCCAAATATAATCCAATGAAGGGTATTGTAAGAAAGTTCAATATAATTGTATTTGGTTGATTTTGTAATTAAAGTTTCAAGATTCAGTAAGATTTGATAAACTTTCACATCCTAGCACATGTATCTTAAGATTAAAAATATTACCTGTTGGTTAGAACTAAAAACCAAAGAGAAAAAAAAGAAAAACAGAAAGGAAAATGAAGAAGCATTTGGGAGTTTATTTTATAACATGCATGTGAACTAACCTAAGCATTTTAAACAGGTTCTTTACATTATGTTATATTAGTCAACACTAACTTGATACCATAGGAAAGTCTTTAATCTCCTATATTAGGTTTTATTTAACAGGGATTTTTCATTCGTCGAGAACTATATGTTGTTATTATAGTCTATTTATTAAGATGAGCAAAATGAGATCATATAAACAGAAACGTTGCGAAATGTGGAGAAAAAGAAAATTGTCGTGCATATTTTCTTTCTTTCTTTTTCTTTTTTTTTTGAATAACTTGTTTTTATTTTTCTTTCAAGAGATGTGATAGAATGCTATAGTGTCGCCAATCAAACTGGAGTACACTATGCTGTGCGTTTAAAAATTTCCCCATTGGCACTTTAACGTTTTTGGTAATTCGTATGCAGAGGTCGGTGGGGCCACACATCAGCGCTTCAGCAGAATGCTTGGTTTTTAAACAGATATCCACGAATATTGCCACTCATCAGGTGAAGCTTTTGCATGTCTTTCGAGTTCAATTTGTTCGAGTGACCAAATTTTATTTTTTAACAGAAAATTCGAACTGTGGAGCAAGATGGAAAGACCATTAAACTTCAGACTGAAAGTTTTTTTTGTCTTAATTCTACAATTGTTTTTCCTATTTTGATTTTAATTTTTTAATCTTATGCGCGATCTAGTCACGTTTATGTTAGATTTTTTGTTTTCATGTTGATTTTAATTTTCTAGTCTGAGGTCACATTTCTTTTTGTTTTATACCTATACGTGGTGATTTTTGATCTGGGATGTTCTCTTACATGATAATAGTTGTTGGCAGTTGAAAGATGAGGTTGTCTTTCACCAAGCTTTCCAGCCGGCTGTTTGCCAATAAAGAGATGTGTATACTAATGGTCGGTCTCGATGCTGCTGGTAAAACCATCATTCTCTACAAGCTCAAGCTCGGCGAGATTGTCACCACAATCCCTAGCATTGGTACTGTTCTCTTAGTGTTTGCCAACAAGCAAGATCTGCCAAACTCGATGAATGCTGCTGAAATAACCGACAAGTTGGGCCTTCATTCTCTCCGCCAACGCCATTGGTATATTTTTGTTTCCATTTGTGTCCCTTTTAACTTTTGTTCTTACTAAGTTGGACATCTTCATGTAACCATGGCATCATCATTCATAAATACAGGTACATTCAGAGCACATGTTCAGCTTCTGGTGAGGGGCTGGACTGGCTTTCAAACAACATTGCTAACAAGGTATGGGTTTCAAAATGCTTTATGTAATTAAATCTTCTTTTTCCCCTATTTTCTACTCGAGCTGAATTATTTTTTGCATTTTTGCAGTCTTGAATGCTTTGAGATGAGGAGATGTTGTTTTGAGCTTTGCTGAAGCATAGTGTTGTTCAACCTTGGTGCCAGTTAAGAACAATGCTATATTTTCAATGTATTTTTTGTGATAATTTGTATATTTTTGTTGATGTTTGTGGATCTCTCTATATTCCTACTTGTGAAAGTAGGAGCGAATATTGGGTTAAACTTACTGAGCATTGTAGTGATTTCGAATTTTGAGGGCAATGCGGGTATTTTGAAAATAAATGCATGTTAGATAGTTCGACCAAATTCGAGACTTCGGATATTATGGATTCTATAAGACCTTTCATTTCCCAGTCATTTTAATGATGTGCTAATTCGAGACTTCGGATATTATGGATTCTATAAGACCTTTTATTTCCCAGTCATTTTAATGACGTGCTTTCGATGTGAAGCTATTTGGTTTGTATTATTGTTATGGTTCTATTTTTTTTATTTCTTTTTTGTGAAACTTTGCATGGATTCTTTTTAATTTTTTTATATATTAATTCCTAAATAATATATGAAAATTTCATAATTTATTTATTAGGTGGGATGGTTAAAAATAGGGCATCTTTAAAAAAAAAAACTCATGTACCACGTCGATTATTTTTAAAAACTGACGTCAAATGTCACACTGTTCACGTCGGTTACATGTAAAAACCGATGTGAAAAGTCAGACCTTCCACGTTGGTTTTGACAAATAACCGACGTGAAACGTACAACTATTCACGTCTGTTTTTAAAAACCGACATGACTTTTAACGTCGGTGGCTATTACGTAGGGTACAAAACTGACGTTAGATGGGAAAAAAACTGACGTCGTTTATGCATTTTGTAGTAGTGTAATTACAGACTTACACTAACTCCAAAGTATGCCCAATTGCATAAATTGGGAAGTTGTAAGATTTGAACATGAACCCCCGTCTTTCTGTTGTGATAACGGGAAATATCTAATAACACATAAAATAGGTAATATATAACTAAACGGAAAATCTCTTTGAACATGTGATGATATTAATATGGAATTCATTACAATAACAAAGGAAACTTTTCTTATTTTATCAGGGCGAACACGAATCACAATATTACAAAAAAGGTTGAGCTTACAAGCATCTAAATCATTTTGATTCTTAAGTGTCCAAAAATGCAAAATTTGGGGAAAAATTGATTGTGGTGGTGGAGGGAGTGGAAGAAATTAAAACAGATTTGAAAAAGGGGGAAAAGAGAAAACCATCAATGTCTCCAAATATGATGAAGGACTGAAAATTACTCACATTCAAAAAGAGCCGAAAGTAGGGCGCACGGTAAAGAATGGAAAGAAAAATAAATCAACGTAAGCAAATGATTTTAGAGATAGAAATTTCAAGCGATGAAGAGACTCTACAAATTTTCAAGAACAAGTGCACCAAGAAGAATCCGAGCATCAAGAAGAAAAATAAAATTTTAAAATTAAAAAGGAGAAGGCGTGATCAAAATTAAGAAATGACTCCTTTGTTTGAATTCTTTACAATCCTGATTTGATTGGGTTAGTTTGTTTCTCTTAAGTTCAATGAGGACAAAAACTATTAGAATAAATGTATTGAATAAAATTTTTGCAATTGAATGACTCGTGTATGATTTTATTTACTTACTTTCTTGATTTAAATCAATGACATCAATTAACATTGCATATGAGACTATATTGGTTGACATAAAATTCTCTATTGTTCAAATTTGCAGTATATACAAAGCAAATAGAAATAATTGGAACAATATCTAAAATTAAATACATTAAAATGAAATAAATTTACACTTAAAATGATTTAAAACATATATTTCACGTGCATCGCACGTGCACTTTACTAGTCTCAATAAATGGCCACACATTCAGAGAATTTTCATCGATGTACATAAAGAACTATGAGAAAAATTTTCGGTCTCGAATCATTCTAAAGCATGAATTATATATTGTTGTTTAACTTTTTATTTTTCAGCGATGACAAAATGCATTCCAAAGTATTCTTCATTGGGTTTTTCATGGGAGCAAATATACGAGTGAATGAGATATATTATTTCCTTTCGTCAAATGAAAGGGATATTAGAGCACATTGTTAAGAATGACAAATCAGCAAACAATATCACCTTGGCAGCTGAATCATCATTTGAAGGCAACTCAACTAAAGAAGACAAAACAGCATAAGCAAACAAAATGGACGTACTATGTATGGCGACAAAAACATCACAGCTGGTGCATGAGAGAGGATATAGAGTGTGGCCGACCTCATTGTGGTGTAGCTACACCATTTGGCATAGAAAAACTAGCTTCTAGATTGATCTATTATTATCTATAAACGTGTGCTAGCCGGTCTGTTGTACATCCATGAAAAATTCAGCAATATATTTTTGGCAACACATAATATGAAGTTCTTGTCAGTTTGTTTATTTAATGTCATGTTTGAATCCGTTCGTTTACATGGTATCAGAGCTATTCTCCGATCCATCTATATAAATCCTTTGTTTTCTATTGCTTGATGGCGACAAGCAATACAACTATGGTAGAGGGACCACCTGCAGCTTTTCAGAATACCGAAACAATCCAGATTCAGAGCCAGCTGGTGAGCATTAAACTCAACGAAAACAACCTTTTGCTTTGTGAGTAGAAAGTGATGGAAGCCATCAATGGATATGGATTAGAGGGGTTCATCAACAGTCAACAACCTACTCCAAATAGATTTACTGAAGAAGGTATGGTTAATCAAGAGTTTATTAAATCGATGAAACAAGATCAACTCATTGTCTCTTGGCTGTTATCTTCTTTGACTGAAAACATCCTTGTCACTACTGTGGGCCTTAATAATGCCAAATAAATTTGGGATTGCTTGAAAACTAGTTTTGCTAGTCACAATAGGGCAAATATCAAGAAAGGAGCCTTGTAAATAAGAGAATACTTTGAAAAGATTAAGACTATTTTTGATATGCTTGGGTCAATTGGAGAAACAATTAGTGAAAGTGATTAAATAATGTACCTTTTGAATGGACTAGGTCCTGAATATAATCCATTAATTGTTCCTCTCACCACAAGAGATGAAAAGTTTTCAATGGCAGAAGCTTATGCTATTTTACTAATCTTTGAAAATAGATTGGAGGGTATGGATAATCTAAGTGATGGCACATAGTTTATTGCTAACCTCAATACTCAAGGATTAAATCTTGGAACAAGAAGAGGTAGAGGTAGAGGTCTCTATCAGTTTCAAGGCAACAAAGACCAGTTTCAAGGAAATAGAGAAGGAAGAGGATGTGCAGGAAGAGGAAACAATTTCAGAGGAAGAGGAGGCAGATATGGAGTCAACAGAGCAAGATGTCAAATCCATGGATATAATAACCACACAGCTGATAAGTCTTATTGTAGGTTTGATTCTAATTATCAAGGTAATTATGGAGACAAAGCTCAACAATTGGATCAGGCAGGAAGCAATAATCCAATGGCCAATGTTGTTAGCCTTGGTTCTGTGGGATCTGAAGCAATTCAAAAACACTATTGGTATCCAGATTCTAGTGCAACCATTCATTTGACTTATGAGTTGGGAAACTTAACATATTTACTAATTATCAAGGGAATGAAATAATCCAAACAGCCAATGGTACATGTATGTCTATAGCTCATCATGGTAACTCTCTAGTGATTTTTAATGACCATCATCACACATTTGCTTTAAACAACCTACTACATGTTCCTCACATCACTATAAATTTGCTTAGTGTATCTCAGTTTTCCAAGGACAACAATGTGTTCTTTGAATTTCACCCGTCTCTGTGTCTTGTGAAAGATCAAGTAACAAAAGTTGTGCTTCTCAAAGGGAATCTCAGTAATGGTCTATACAGTTTCAAACTTACCCCTCTTCAGTCTCATCAAGAACAACCTTCAAGTTTTTCCAGTTTTCAATCAAGTGTCAATTCAGCTCAGCTCACAAATAATCTAGACTTAAGTTTGTGGCATTCCAAACTTGGTCATCCCTCTTATGAGATTGTAAAAAGGGCTCTGACACATTGAAATTCGTCCTTTCTTGATAATAAAATTGACTCTTTATGTTCGGATTGTTTAAGTTCAAAGATGCATAAGTTGCCATTTACTGAGTCTCAATCACATGAATATAATATTCTTGATGTTATTCATAGTGGTCTTTGGGGTCTTGCACCAGTTATATCTCCCAATGGTTACAGGTTCTATGTTAGCTTTATAGACCATGCATCAAGATTCACTTGGTTCTATTTGCTCAAATCCAAATCTGATACTAAATAAGCTTTTTTGCATTTTAAATCCTTGGTTGAGAATTAGTTTAAAACCACTGTTAAGTGTTTGCAATTTGATGGAGGAGGTGAGTTCATAGGACTTAGACAAATCTTAGACCAATCTGGAATCACACATAAGATTTCTTGCCCTTATACACCTGAGCAGAATGGACTTGTAGAAAGGAAGCACAGACATAATGCAAGTGGCTTTATCTCTCATGTCACAGTCCAATATTCCTAATAAGTATTAGAGTGAGGCATTTAGTTCTGCTATTTACCTCATCAACAAGACCCCTAGCAAAACCCTCAAGTACAAATCAGCTCTAGAGATCATTAGCACACACAAATATGATTACAACTTTCTTATAAATATTGGTTGTTTGTGTTTTCCACTCCTCAAACCTTACTCCAATCATAAGCTTCGGCCTAAGAGTTTACCTTCAACATTCATAAGATATAGTCCTAATCGTAAAGGCTACAAGGTTCTTCTGCCTTCAAATAAGTTAATAATAAAAAGGCATGTCATATTTCAAGAAAATGTGTTTCCTTTCAAGGGCAAATCTTCAATTCCTAATGATCTCATAATTCAGAAACCTGACCACACACCTTTGATCAAATTGCACAACTCTAATTTTGATCCTCTGCCTAATCTAAAAACTATTCACTCATCTTCTCCTGTAGTCACTAATCATTCTTCAAGCTCTCCCACACAAATATCTTCACCTCAAATATCCTCAAAAAATGACATCTCATTTACTTCTGCAAAACACACCTCCACTCAAACTGCATCTTCTACACATGCTATTCCCATTGGTCAAATCACTATAGATTTACTAATTAAGCATATAAATATGTTTGTTCCTATTAATCCTACTGTGCAGGGTAATACATGTACCCATCATATGCAAACATGATCAAAATCAAGTATCCATAAGCCAAGACATATGCTGTAGAGATGAACAATGCTGAATGATTTGCATCTTTTTGTACATATTTTTGCTATTATTTTTGTATCACGTTGCGTGTGTTTCGCTTGCTTTTAGGTGTTTAAGGAGTCGAGTTGGCCGTTTTTCGTTATTTCTAGGTTTTCGTATTTTTGTACGTTTTATTATTAGTTTTCGTAATTTTTCACTATTTTGTTTTTCTATTGGCCGTAGGACGTCCAAGCGGGGCCCGCGCTCATTTGGGATTGTTGATACTCGAGTCGGGAATGAACGGACAAAGCAAGGGAGCGCAACGGACGAGGCTCGATAAACCGGCGGACGTGAAAAGAACGAGGAATCGAGCCTGGTGTAGCAATCCAGTCAACCGACTGGAGTTCAGTCGATCGACTGCCCTTCTAGTCAATCGACTGGAACTCCAAAATCGACTGGATTCCAGGGACTTTTGGCATTTTGGACACTGTAGTCGATCGACTGCCGATGAGGTCGAATCGACTGCAGTCGATCGACTGGAACTCCGAGGATCGACTGAATTCCAGGGCTTTTGGCCGTTTTGACAAGAGCAGTCGATCGACAGGAGAGTTGACCGGTCGATCGACTGCCAGTCGATCGACTGCTTTACAGTTGATTGACTCAAAAGTAGATTTTTCGCCACTTTTGGACATTTTCGCCCCTGCGTGATGTATTAATCAAAGACGTCATTTCACTTAGAAAAACAACTTGCAGCAAGGGTCTGGTTCAGGGTTTTTTCTCCCAAAAACACTTCTCCATATTTTCCATTTTTAATTATGTATTAATTCCTATTAATTAGCTTTAGTTTAGTTAAGCTTTAGATCTTAGTTAGTTAGTTATTCAAGCTTTGGTTAGATTTCTTTTGTGAAGAAGCTTTCAAGCTTTCCATTTCAAGCTTTTGTGGATCATACTCTTGGTAAACTCTTTCCATTAATATAGTTTTATTTTCATGTTATTTCTTTTAATCTTATGTTGATGTTTGATCGTAATTTAGTTGTTGTTTTGATCATCAAACCTCTATTTTCATCTTATAGTTTTTGAACTTTTGAACTTATGCTTTTAAGTTGTTAAGTTGTTAGATCAATCTTTAAGTTTTTAAAAGTTTCATATAATCTTCCTTGTTAAACCTTTAATTATTGCTAAGTTAATTTTGTTGACTTTTTCAAATAAGCTTGACTTTAATTTTCCCTCCATTTTCCTTAATTTCAAAATTATAAGGTTTTATTAGTTAATTAGTTTAGATTGATCGTTTTTAAATAATCTTTAATTTTCTTTTCATTTTCAATGTTTTTGAATCTTGTATTTCAATATAAATCTTAGTCGTAAAACTCAAAACCGAACAATGACTACTGCTTTCCTAGTTTAGAATAGTTAGTCGCTACCGACGATAAGAACAATTAAGAAACCGACAAGCCGATAGCATCCATCCTCGAGAGACACGACTCGGGAAGAACTCGCCGCCCTACAACCGGCTCCGTACTCTTGCGGAGACGGATTCCGAAACTAGCGCGTCGAGAATTCGTCGATCACTGAATAAAAACCTAAGACACCATAAGCGACAATTATTATTCCTGTGTGAAAAGATGCTATGGCTGCTGAATATCAGTCTCTGTCAAGAAATAGAACTTGGTCCATTGTTCAGGCACCTCCTATTAAAAAGGTCATTGGTTCAAGATGGGTTTTTAAAGTAAAAAGGAACTCATATGGATCAGTTTCTAGGCACAAAGCCAAACTGGTAGCAAAAGGATATACCCAGGCTCCTAAATTGGATTACACAGATACATACAACTTAGTGGTCAAGCCAACTACTATCAGAACAATCTTGTCATTAGCTCTCACTAAAGGATGGTCTATAAAGCAACTTGATGTGGACAATGCATTTTTACATGTGAAGGTAGATACTGATATTTACATGGAGCAACCATTTAGTTTTGTAAAGGATAGAGAACAAGCCCTTGTCTGCAAGCTACATAAAGCACTCCATTGATTGAAACAAGCCTCTAGATCATGGTCCAATAAATTTGGTAACATTTTGATTTCACTTGGCTTCACTCACTCAAAATCTGGCACCTCCCTTTATATCAGACACAATCAAAATTCATGTATAATTATCATGGTCTATGTTGATGACATAAACCTCACTGGAAGCTTTGACTCAGAAATGAATAAACTTGTTCACACACTGAATCAACATTTCTCTCTTAAGGATCTTCGCAATTTGCACTACTTCTTAGGAATTGAAGTAATTAGTGATTGCGTAGGAATCATTATAAATCAAAGGTAGTACATTTCATAGGTACTTGAAAGAGCAGGGATGAAGGGGGCAAAAGATGTTACTTCTCCTATGGGTTCTCATCCTACTCTATCAAGATTTTCAGGACAGCCTATTGAAGATCCTAGACTCTATAGGCAAATTGTTGGAGCATTGCAGTAAGTAATATTGATAAGGCCAAACATCAGCTATGCAGTGAATAAAGTGAGCCAATGTATGCAAAATCCTCTAACTATTCATTGGAGAGTAGTTAAAAGAATCATGAGATATCTTTATGGAACTATGAACTTTTGTTTGAAAATCAACCCTTACAAGAGTTTAAATATAATAGCTTATGCAGATTCAAGTTGGGCCTCAGATGTTGATGACAGGAGATCGACTTATTAAGAACTTATTACATAAACCCCCCTTTACTTTTAAATAATAATATAGAACATGTAAACTTGTAAGGCTCTTTAAGAACCTAATAGTTCATCACATGCATAAGCTATATGTACGATTGCATGCATATAGTTGATTTATTAGATTCATCATCTTAGACAAAGGAGCGCTTCAGGTTGCCACAAGACTATTTCATTTTCCTTTCAGTCATTATCCTTGAATTCTTCATTCCCCAAAAATAGAAGACAAAAAATAAGAAAAAAAAAAACCAAACATAAGTATTCCCAACAATAAAAGATTAGATAATTCGTAAAATAGACCATAGAAATTTGTAGATACAAAAGATCTTGTGCAAATGATGAATTAAAATTAAATCTGAACCAAGATTATGTGTAAGAAACCCTAGGGATAAACATTACTAATTCAAAAACCAAAAACATACAATAACAAAACACATTGTTCATTCAAGACTTTATTATATGGTGATTTTTGGCATGGATAATTACTTTGAAAAATGTATGGATTGACCTCATTTCTTGATGGAAGGGTAACCTGCTTCATCCTGGAATAATAGACAAAAAATAACAAATTTCAGAATTAATTGAACACATAAGATGAATTGAATAATATTTATAGAAAAGATAGGACACAAAGAGTTCGTTTAATTATACAATAAAACCTCTATAAATTAAAACCTTGGGACCATATAATTTAATTAAGGGGAAATTCCCATATAGTACTAGAACGTATTAACTAATTCTCATATAGTCCAATGACTTTTTTAATTCCCATATAAATCAAAAACTTCCCATTTAATTAAAAAGTATATTTAAACTATCAAAACTACCCTTATTAACCAAACCCTACACCATCCTCTCCCCTCACCTCGCCACTATAAAATCTTCAATCCCAGGAATTCATTATCAAGATTATTATACAAAACATGTTTTACCGCATTTGAGGTTATTTCATAATCTCTATACATGAGGAAAAACTTTTATATAATAAAGAAAATTGTTATTGGGCTGCCACAACTCTTGTTCTAGATCTGGTATACATTGTTTTCTCTAAACACCGAAAAAGGTCAGAACTATTTTTCTATACACACTAAAAAAGATAAGGCAAGTTACATTATAACAGTGACAGAACCCATTTTCCAAAGAAAAATCAAAATAGAACCTTTTTGAAGATCGCCGAAAATGCACTTGTTCTCCAGCAAACCGCCAGCACTCTTCATCCTCGTCGTTCTTCTCACCACCCTTCTCCTGCCTATCGTCCGATCGAACCCTAATCTCATCAAATTGCACTCCCATTAGGTGGGAAACGATCTCTGCCCATTGAATTCGAAGTAGGAGACCTACCCATTGAAATGCTTCCGACCCGACCCAAATTGCGGGGTCGACGACGTCACGTACTGGTGCGGCTGCGCTAACGCTCATTGTGCGGGGGAGCGTGTGAAGAAATTAGGGTTTTGTGAAGTGGGTAATGGGGTTTTGGGAAGTGGGTAATGGCGGGTCGGGCCAAGCGGGCTAGGCCCTTTTGTTGGTTCACATTATTTGGCTGATCTTGCTTAGGGGTATTTGTAATTTCTCAAAGATTTCTGCGAAGTAGTTTGTAATTTTTCAAGAATTATGTGAAGTAGTATGTAATTTTTAAAAAATCTCTGCGAAGTAGTGTGTAATTTTCCAAAAGTTATGCGAAGTAGTTTGTAAATTTTCAATAATAATGCAAAGTAGATTTAGGTATAACATAGTTACAACATAGTTCAAGTTCTGGGCGAAGTAGTATATAATTTCTCAAAACTTTTTGCGAAGTAGTTTGTAATTTTTCAAGAATTATGTGAAGTAGTATGTAATTTTTTAAAAATTTATGCGAAGTAATGTGTAATTTCCCAAGAATTAGGCAATGTAGTTTGTAATTTTGCAAGAATTATGCGGAGTAGTATGTAATTTTCTAAAAATTTCTACGAAGTAGTGTGTAATTTCCCAAAAGTTATGCGAAGTAGTTTGTAATTTCCTAAAAATTATGCGAAGTAGTTTGTAATTTCTCAAGAATTATGCAAAGTAGTATGTAATATTCCGTTTTGATGAATTTTTTGATTTTGATGAACTCTAGATTTTATATCAAACTTGACAAAATAGTATGAAATCTGACCACTTCGATGTAATATTAAATTTTAAAATATAGTATGGAATTCTAAAAATAAACTCAAAAGTTTGTAGTATGAAATTAATATGAAAATAATACATCTTCTTATATAGAATGCTGCTTTTTCGTCATTTTGCTTTTCCCTGTTTAGCGGGTTTGAACCGAGAATGGTTGCAAAACTTGCAACAAGTCAAATCAGCATCTTCTCTCCAGTAGATCATACAATTGTTCATTCAAAAATCGATCTCCTTGATCGGTAGGCCCATGCCCCCCAATAACTTCTTGCTCTTGTAGAAGTTATCTGGTATATGATCATCTTTCGACACAACTTCTTTGATTAAATCCAGTACTTGATCATAACACTTTCGGGACATGCGATTTTCTGCCTTCAGGTTCATGAGACGGGGAACCAGAGATAACAAGAATGTTTCTCACATCCGGGATACAAAGGTTGATTTCCAGCACTCAACATATTATAGAACTTCTGGGCCTCAGGATTGGGCGGTTCTTCAACAATATGTGTGAACACAAAGCTCGGACCGGCCGCATCGTGAACCATATTGATGTAAGCGTTTGATGATTCTTTAGGGGCGGCGTAAGATGATCCTCCAACGTGAACCTCAGGGTCGACACGATGCGTGCAATCAAAATTTGTTTCACCATGGAATGTCTAGATGTAGTAATCAGGTACGAATCTATTTTTGACGAGATGAAATTTGATCTTGTTTACATCGTGGTAACTGAAGTTCTTACATTTAGTTGCACTACAAGGACACTTCAGTTTTTCCCGTCTCTCATTGCTCCATGGGTGAGTGAAAATTGTATGAAACTCTCAACCCCTTCCAGGAACGTGTTCGACAGATAACCGTCTGCCCTCCGTTTGTACATCCAACTACGATCAGAACTCATCCTATAATATCCTAATTGTGATTAATAATATGGATGATCGAATTGTAGAGAATCGAGCGCTATGCGGGTGCCTATAGAAAATGATTGAATTTTTAGTAAGGGCCTTATCCCATTCAAGAATGTGATTTTCAATAATTAAATTATCTTACTATGCATTTTGAGAACCTAAAAATTTTGGCAGCACCTCCCCTTAGTTCTCTAAGTACACATATATTGCAGTGAACCCGAGAACAAAGGAGAGATGGAAACTGGAATTCAAAAGTCCAAAAAATACATACGACGTAAGATAATTACATTACATTCACATTCCCAAACTGTCCAAATCAGTGGACAATTAAGAATCTAGTATCAAACTCTCTATTTGACACTAAATTTCAAACGGGTCTAAGGTAAGTGTTTCAATGTATGAAGATTTTATACTAATATAGGCTGCAGTTTTTTGTTATGATTTGGTGTATCTTGCACCAAGCAGATCATATATATTCATCACAGATCATATATTTAATCAGAGATCATATAACATAAAATAAAAACTCAAAATAATAGTCACTTGCCGATCACCACGACATTTGAAAACCCCACCCCACATTTTTTAAAATCATCATCATTTTTTAAAATAATTTTGAAAAATATTATTGGAGGGACGAAACCTCCCGGCCGGCGTCGTACACCACGTCATCACCGACATCAATCAATCACAATTAAACCATAACAACAAACCATAATAACCAACCATAACATACATTAAATTAATACAACCGATCACCACGGCATTTAAAAACCACCATCACATATAATTATCCCTAAATTAAGCCCTAATTATATAATTATTCCTAAATTAAACCTTAATTATATAATTATCCCTAGTTATACCCTAATTATATCAGTATCCCTAAATTAAACCCTAATTATATAATTATCCCTAAATTAAATCTTAATTATATAATCCCTAAATTAAATTCTAATTATATAATTATCCTTAAACTAAACCCTAATTATTTAAGTATCACTAAAATCAATCCTAATTTCACAACAATCCATAAAATCAACCTTAAATATACAACAATTCCTAAAATTCAAAATTAAACCATAAATTGTAATTAAATAAAAAATATACAATATAATTCATAAAATATATAAAAAAGTAATTTTAAGAAAAATAAAAAAAATCTTACATGTCGGCGACTTGGCGGGCGGTCGGTTGGTAGGTGGCTCGGCGGGCGGCGGCCAGGGCGAGCGGGCAGCTGGC
>BMAC01000908.1:355057-378509 GCA_014905375.1 Phtheirospermum japonicum | reverse complement strand
ACCTTAAAATGAAATATTAAACCCTAAAAATGAAAAACTAAACCCTAAAATGGAAAACTAAACCCTAAACTCTAAATCTTTGACACATATCATCACGTATAACTGTCAGATATCATCACGTAAAACAGGGTGCACCTAGCAAGGTGCACCCAGGTGCACCTAATAAATTGCCCATTTACTATACGATAAATTTTCTATTTTTATAAGTTTTACTATATTATATATAAATAATATCCAAATATTAAAGATAAAACGAAAATGTTGATAAATTTTGTGTCGATAACAATTTTTAATTGGTCTAGTAGTAAGTCAGTTCATTTGATTTATTCTTCACATGGAAAATTCAGAGCATGAAACCGAGAGAGCTTTGCGCCAATTTTAGCTACGCATGTCCACCTTTTCCGAACAGCCTTTCATTTTCATCAACATCCTCCTATATTTAGATACTTCAACTAACAACCTCACATTTCCCACTTCCATCGTTAGTTCAGACGCATATAAATACCCCCCTAGCTCCTCTCCATAATATCATCATCGCCTTGAAGTTTAGTTTCAAAGGGGAATAACAGAGGCAAGTAAATAAATAAATTGCCGAAGGCAAAATAAAAACTAAAAAAATTGAGAGAAAACATGGGGGATAGTACGAAGAAAATAGCTGTAGCCGGGCTTGCCGCCATCCTATTGGTGGTTGCTGTCTTGGCCGATGGCGACTCCTCCTCCTCCTCGGCGGTGGAGACCATCTGCTCGCTTACTGACTACAAGGAGACCTGCGAGAAGAGCCTCGCTAATACCAACACCTCCGACCCTAGGGAGCTCATTGAGGTGGCCTTCAAGGCCGCCATCGACCACATTGCCGGAGCCGTCAAGGACTCAGACCTCATTAAGGAGGCCACCAAGGACCAAAGCACCAGGGATGCGTTCAACGTCTGCGAGGAGGTGCTCGAGACTGCCGTCGACGATCTCAAAAGATCGGCCGATAAGATCAGTGAACTCGATGCAAGCAAGATCAGCGACTTTGTCGAGGATCTCAAGACATGGCTAAGCGCTGTCATCACTAACCAGGAGACGTGCATCGACGCATTCGAGAACACCACAGGTATATATAGTAGGGGTGGTAACAATACAATCGAACATTTTATTTTTGGGATAATTACAATAATCAACCTTGTGTTTTCATAAAATCCCACTAAAGAAAATGACTTTGCGATCGCGTGACAGGTGACACGGGCGAGAAAATGAGGACCTTGTTGAAAACTGCCAAGGAGATGTCGAGCAATGGTCTCGCCATGGTGAGCGATATCTCGTCCCTTATCTCATTAATGTTTCTTAGTGGCGCTAGCAGCAGCAGAAAGCTCCTTTCAGAAGAAGAGGAAGGAAGGATGTTGTGGAACCAGGACTCCTCTGATTCCGAGCCGGGTGCCGAGCCTAACACGTGGCAAAGAAGAAACCTCCTCTCCAACGTGAAGCCGAACGCCGTGGTGGCACAGGATGGCAGCGGCCAGTTCAAGACCATCAAAGAAGCCATCGCCACTGTGCCCAAGAAGAACAACGTCCCGTTCTTGATCCATGTCAAGGCCGGTGTGTACAGGGAGCACATCGAGATCCCTAAGGGTGCCAACAAGGTTGTGATGTTCGGAGACGGTCCGTTAAAGACAATAATCACCGACAAAAAGAACTTCGCTGATGGCACCAAGACATTCCAAACGGCCACCTTCGGTGAGTTTATGATCGATAAATTTCTAGAGACAAAAATTATTATTGTGCGTATGTTAATTACCAACTTTTTAATAGCAACCCTAAATTTAATATAAATGCATGCATCTCTCTTCTGTAGCCGTCAATGCCGATGATTTCTTCGCCCGCGACATGCTCTTCGACAACACCGCGGGCCCCGAGGGCCACCAGGCCGTTGCTCTCCGAGTCTCAGGTGACCGCGCCGTCTTCTACAATGTCCACATCTACGGCTTCCAAGACACTCTCTACACCCACACCTACCGCCAATTCTACCGCGATTGCGTCATATCCGGCACTATTGACTTCATCTTCGGTGATGCCCTCGCCATCTTCCAGAACTGCGTTTTCGTCGTCCGCAGGCCAATGGACAACCAGGCATGCATGGTCACTGCCCAGGGGCGAATCGACCCCCGTAGCCAGGGCGCAATCGTCATCCAGAACGGCAACATCGTGGCGGAGCCCCAGTTCTTCCAAGCACCGAAGCCAATCATGGCCTACCTCGGCCGCCCATGGAAGGAGCTCTCCAGGACCATCATCATGCAATCAAACATCGACGGCTTCATCTCCCCCGACGGCTGGTCCCCGTGGATGGGCAACTTCGCGCTCAACACGTTGTTCTACGCTGAGTACCAGAACCGCGGGCCTGGGTCGAACGAAGCCCACCGAGTCAAGTGGAAGGGTATCAAGCACATCAGCGCTGAGGTTGCGGAGAGCTGGACTCCAGGGAAAGCTTTTGGAGGGGATTTCTGGATTAAGGGTACTGGAATTCCTTATGTTCCCACCATGATGTAATTCTATTATTTATATTTTTTGTAATAAGTGACAGCCAAATAGCTGTCGGGGTTTTATTTTTAAGAAAGTTGTGTAACAATATTCCATGATACATGGAATATGCGCACCCCCAGGAATTTTGTTTTTTATAATGTAGTAGGTAGGAATATTTTTTGGAATAAGACAGTCCGGCGGTTTTTCGCCAGGGACGAAAATAGCTTTTAGCCTTTTTGTTTAAAACCTAAGTTTTAGCTTTCCTTTTTTGATAAATTGAAGGCGCTAATTTGATGATAAAAAATCCCACTTAACTTGTTTGGGAAGTGATAAATATAATTGAACAAAAATGAATTTCTTTCCCATAAAATTAAAAACCATCACTGCCGGAGGAGTTCAACTCCATCCAATCCTCCCTAACTGAAATTTTTTGTTTTGGAACAACCATTAGATTTGAATTGTCAAACTTAATCAAGATAGGACCATTAAACAAGTAGAAATGATGCCCAAATTCAAGTTGCTACAGATCTTCTCTTGCTCTACTTTGGTTTGTAGTTCAAGATTTACGTGTTTGAACTCTTCAAAAGGCCTTGATGCATCATTCACATCCCAAAAGTCTAGCTGGATCATGGATCCGCTCCTTGATTTAAATTACTTATTAAATACCTATCGAGTAACGTATTTTATAATGGTTTAATAATTAATGATTTTTTGTTTAATTTAATGTATTTGACTTTGTTGATAAGTTTTAATTGATTACTAAAGATTTAATATTTATCATATTTATATTATATATATTATTTAGTTTTATATCAGGTTATAGTTCTATTTCTTTAAATATATAAATCGCATATTGTAGTTTTTATTATTCAGAAGTTAAAGATTTTATCTTATTATATATATATATATATATATATATATATATATATAACATTCTTATACAAATAACGTGTAACTATTATTTTCTTATTCATTAGGTTTTAGGCTTAGTAACTATTATTAGCATTCTAAATATTTGATATATCCTTTTTTTTTTCTTTTTTTTTTGTAATTCTTATACAAATAATGTGTGTATATAAAGTTGAGAGATTGCTCACAAACGACTCACTCTTTCAAAGAGAATAATAGAAGCAAAAACATTTGAGAGCACATTTTCCGTTTCAAATATAGTTTTAGTTGTGGGATCATAAAACTTGTATCATATGGATCTTTCAGAATATCCAACAAAGTAAAAACGAACTCTCCTTGTGTCCAGTTTCTTTTAATCAGGCCTAGCCTCAACTGGGCTAATAAATGCTTTAGACTAGGCTTTTTACATCCGAAGTTCATAAGAAGTTTTATCAGTTGTTTTAGTTAGAACTCTGTTAAGGATATATGTTGCAGTCTTAAGTGCTTCTCCCAGAGTGATTGTGGTAAGGTAGAATAACTAATCATACTCCTTACCATATCCTTAAACGTCCTATTTTGTCTTTTAGAAACACCATTCATAGTGGGTGAACTCGGCATGGTAGACTGTGGGACGATATCGCATTCATCTAGGAATTTAGCAAAATGATCCTGGATGTTCACCTAATTCGTCATATCTACCACAATACTCACCACAACGATCAGATCTGACGCTTTTAATCCATTTATTGAGTTGATTCTCAACTTCAGCCTTAAAGAATTTGAACATGTCCAATGACTGTGACTTTTATGAATGAGATATATGTAGCCATATTTAAAAAAACCGTCTATGAACATTATAAAATATTGTTGACCATTCCATACAACTGTAGGAAATGGCCCACAAATACCCGTATGTGTAAGTTCTTAGACGTCTGAAGTCCTGTTGGCTACAAATCTCATTTTATTGATTTGTTTTCCCTTAATACAATTAACACAAATATCATAGTTTGTAAAATCTAAAGGATCGAGAATTTTATTAAGCACAAATCTTTCAATTCTCCGTCTGGAGATATGACCCAGTCTCTTGTGCCATAACGTAGCTAATTCTCATTGGTTAATTTCCTTTTCATGACTTGTGTGTGTAGATGCAGAGATTTCTTTAATGAAGTAATAATATCTAGTGAATAAATATTTTCGTAACTTGATAAAGAACCAGAACCAACCAATTCCAAATCATAAAACATATTAAATCTTCCACTTCCTAATGAACAAGAATAACCAAATTTGTCCAAAACAGAAATAAAATCAAATTTCGTCTAAATGACGGAATAACAAATGTCTCATCAAGATCTAAATAATATCCAGTCTTTAACAATAATTTAAATCTTCCTATTGCTTCAACTTCAACTGTCTTTCCATCGCCCACATAGGTGTATCTTTCACCATCACTTGGCTTTCGACAATGGAGGCAACCCTGCATAGACACATTAATGTGTGTTGTTGCACCAAAATCTATCCACCATGAACCAAAGTTAAATTAACCTCAGAACAAACCAAATTAAGCAACATACATTTCTTAGCTAGCCAAGCGTGATAGTTGGTACACTCTTTCTTCATATGTCCTTCACCTGCACAGAAGAAATAACTTGTGATTACCAGAACCGACACCATCTATTGCAGTAGGTGCCTTTTGTTGTTTCTTTTGTGGTGTTGTGTGTGCATCTTCCTTATCCTTTTTTCTCTTTAAATCCATTGCCCTTAAATTTGGAAGTTGAGGTAATATTAGCACTTTCAGTCTTGTCTTGCTTCAACCTTTCCTCTTCCTAGACACAGTATGGGATGAGCTCATTCAGAGACCAAGTCTCTTTCTGAAAATTATAACTCACCTTAAACTGATTAAAATTTCCAGGAAGAGATATTAAAATCAAATGCACTAGCAAGTCCTCAGAGAGTTCAAGCTTAAGTGCTCTCAATTTCGAAGAAGTATGAGACATTTCCATAATGTATTCCCTAATATTGCCTTTACTTCCATACCTCAATGAGATCAGATTCATCAATAGCGTACCAATTTCATCTTTTTCCTTCTTGACAAACCTTTTCTCTATATCAGCAAGGAATTCTTTAGTTGTGGTGACTTTCTCCGACATAGTGCCCTTAAATGCTTCTGGAATGGCTTTCGTCATGATCATTATACACATGCGATTTGATTTCTCCCATCTTTCCATATCCCTCTTTTTATCCGTAGTACTTTTATCCGTAAGAGGTGGTGTAGAATCAGTCTTTTTCGCAAGGTCGAGATCCATGGCTCCGAGAACTATTAAAAGATTCTCTTCCCATGACTTGAAGTTTGTGCCATTTAGCATAAGGATAGAGTTGATGCTCGCAGTAATATTAGCAGTAGTAGATATAGATGAATTAAAGAAAATAAACATATCATGCTCACATAGAATAAACTTAGAATTATAATAATAAATTCAAATAAAAGGTAAATCCCATCTCAAGATATCGACACTCCATCAAAATCTCATCTTTTGACATGATATTAATTTGTAATTGACATCTTGGCGCAGTAATCAAACACTGATAATAAGAACATATCAAACAATGAGTCTTCCTTTTGGCCAATTCATTTCTCATATGCAAAACCGAATAATCATCACATGTTTACTACCGCAATTACACATGTAATTATGATGAATATGAATCTTTCTTTTGGCCGATGAATATTCACATAAATTACATGCACACAACCTTTAATATTTCGAAATAAATTAATTTACACTAGAGAGTTCACTTTTGTGAAATTGTTGCTTCAATTAGTATATCTTAAAATATATAAAACCATACCAATATCTGAATTTAAAATTTAAACTCTAAGACCAAATTAATTTTATAAATTTATGTGTTATTCGAGGTCAATTTAACAAACCTTGTTTAAACCTCAAAATAATAATTATATTAAAATAAAACCCTAAATTTTAATAGATAGTAAATGGGTTCCTAATATCAATGATTGATTAAACATTTGGCATTAAACCAAAATCATGGAAGTCCTTAATCCATGAAATGATTCATACACCTAATTGCAAAACAAGCTATACACGACATGTGTGTTAAACTCAACAGAACACATATATATTTATAAAACAGGAAAAAACTTCATGAATTAAAGAAATGAGACATGATCATTTAAGTCAAATTCGTCTTGATGTGCTGAACACTGAATCCATATTGAACAACCAAAGGCATTAATTAGCTGTGGGTGCTAATACATTATCTCATGAATCAAAATCAAAACAAAAAACAAACATTGAATTCGAAAAGAACAGAAGAGGACTGATATAGAACATCCAAAATTTACTTGAAGCAAAAAAAAAAAGCTCATAAATTAAATAGGGAACATGATCACCATTTAGATTCCATCATAGACAAACCACAACACGGAAATCTTATACTGAAAACAAAATTCTTAAGTATTCTTAAAGAAGCCTGAATCTATAAATACAATTAAATCTCAAAATAAATTTGATTCCCAACTCAATATGATTGGCTCTGATACCACTTATTAGATAATAATTATAGCGAAAGCCATCATTATAATTGAGGAACTATCATTTTAAATTATTAAGAATCATAAGTTAGTTTACGAAAGCGTACCTGAATTCATTAGCAAATGAATTTGGGGTTTGACCTTCTAGGGCAATAGATATCCAATCCTTTCAGAGAACCCTTTAACTTTCTCTGTACGATCTCTTCTGACGATGGGATGCAAAATATAATAGTTGATAATGATATGTATGACCTAGGGACCATAACCCTTATATACTTGAGTCATACAGGGTTTACCTATTTTAGCCCATCATTAAAATAGATAACCCATTTAGTATCTACACATTAAAGGCCCACATCCTATTAGATACATTAAAGCCCAATACCTTAAACTTTATTTGATCACTTTTAACTGGGCTCCCTTATTTGTCAGTCTACAATATATTATTATTTCACATATAACCTCAATATTGGATTAAGGATCCAACAATCTCCTAATTGGGCTATATGTGTAACCTTATAATTATACAATATTTAAATTACTTTTTAATTTATCACTAATTATGTACTAATTAATTACTTATGAGCTAAATTTACAAATACATTTAATTTTACTTACGCACTGACGTGCATGACCAATTGCAGTATGAGACCCTCTTCTCGGCTTGGCTATCCCAATACCAGGTCCGCTGAGCTCGCTCATCCTATTCCTGCTCGCCTGTTCGGACTGCTTCTTGTTCTCCGGCTTCTCGAACTCCACCACCCATCTCCTCCAGATGCCCTCTCCGACGCATGCGGGCACCCTCCCCTCTGTTCTGCACTTCATCTTCCGTGAGTGGGCCATAGAACTGTAGAAGCTACGTTATACAGCCTCCTCACAATATACACTCGGTTCCTAATAACAGCGCCTCTACAAAACAAAACAAAATAATTTAATTAATAAAAACCATTGTATATAACAACTTTCGAAAATAATATTAGTTTAATCACCATAACTGATGATGAGATTGGGGCCAGAGGGTCGTTTCACATAATTTTTATCTATTAATGAATTGTGTAGCTCATTTAAATGTTAAATGGTTTAACCAATTTAGTTCTATTAGGTATTTGTTCAAATATGTCAATAAATGTAACTATAGGTTCACTATAACATTCTATCAGAACAAATATGGGGATGCAGAGGATAAAAAGATTGATGAGATCAACATGTATTATGATTGTCATTACATCTCTCCATGCGAAGCGGCGTGGAGAATATTAGTTTATGAAATTCAGTATAAAACTCCACCTATCATATGTTTGAGTTTCAATCTTATAGAATAACATAATGTATTGTATAATGATAATGATCAGGTGAACGTAATGAAACGCAAGTCAAAAACACCATAGCATGTTTTAGGTTGGTTCGAGGCAAATAAGAAAAATCTGGAAGCACGGAGTAATCCTTATATTGAGTTTCCTAAAAACTTTATTTAGTTCCCAAAAATAAAATAATATACACATAGGAAGCTAGATTTTTTTTCATTAATACGAATTCACAATATTATGGCAATATTGATAAAGTCATGAATACAGTACATTTAACCAAGGGTGGTATATTTCTCATTTATAGATACGGATGACGCTTTCTACAACTGTTAAATCTAATAGTACAATTTTTCTTAATGTAATATCTAACGACATAACTTCTCTTCTTCTTTCGAAAGGAAGAATTGGGCTTCTAGATTTAGGGTTACTTATAATATCCACCAAGATTTCAATCATTACTAGTGCTCCACTTGCAAAATTAATGGTGGATGCGCATCTCATTATTTGGGACGAAACTCCAATGATGCATAACCATTATTTTGAAACTCTAGACAAAGCATTGAAAGACGTGATGAGACCATAAAATAATTCTAATACGCAGCTTCCATTTGGTAATAAAATATTATTCTTGGTGGAGATTTTCTTCAGATTTTGCCGGTTGTTCCAGAAGACACTAGACCAGCCATAGTTCACACAGTGATCAAATCTTCACATTTATGGACTCATTACATAATTTTGAAGTAAACCAAGAATGTAGTGCTGCAGAATCACAATTCAAATCCCAATTGTGTTAAGTTAAAGAAATTTGTCAACTTGATAAATAGTATAGAAGATGTAATAGTTAGAGGACTAAATGGTGGTATCATTCAAATCGAAATTCAGGTTATCTATTATTGAAAGATGATGGTGACCATGTTTCTTCAATTGTGGCGATCACATATCCACAATTTGTAAAAATTACTGAATGCTTTGCTTATTTGGAGGGTAGTGCTATAATTTCCCCAACACTTGATGTCTTCAATTTGATTAATAAATATATGATGTCATAAAATGATGGAGAATATAAAGTATATCTTAACTCTGGTAATGCATGCAAATCCGATTCAAACATTGACATATTGTAGGACGTCCACTCACTAGAGTTTCTAAATACCATTAAATATTATGGATTTATGAACTATGAGCTAAAACTAAAAATCAGAATTCTACTCATATTGTTGAGAAATATCGATCATTCCATTTCGTTGTGTAATGCTGGTTGTTAACTAGACGATCATATTGTAGGCTAATATTTCTCAAAGAAGCAATGCTGGTGAATTGTTGTTAATACCTAGAATGACTGTCACACTATCCAATCCGAGGTTGCCTTTCAAGTTCCAACGACAATTTCCTCTGATTGTGTCATATGCTATGATGGTCAACAAAATTCAAGAACAATCTCTCTCTCACGTTGGACTTTTCCTGAAAAAGCCAGTTTTCAGTCATGGTCAGTTATATGTTGCTATATCAAGGGTGACCAATCATAAGAGTTTAAAAATATTTATTGACAATGATGAGAATAAATATAGTAACAAAACTACAAATGTTGTATATAAGAAAAAATCTCATAATTTGTAAAGTACATTTCATCTAATAACAATCCTTTTATGAATCAGGTAATATCATTTTGAATACTATTCGATCTTTAAATAATATTTAGATGATTTATATATAGGGAGCGATTATGGCAAAACCATCTCTGGTGTGAGAACCACTGATGGTTCTTACCGAAATACACACATACACAGATATATATAACTTAAGTATACATATATAAATTACTTATTTAAATATTATAATGCATTTAAAATAATTATTTTTATTTTAGATAAAATAAAATAAAAATTTATCGTGCAACGCACGGGTACAATACTAGTTATAAAGTAAACAACTGAGTTAAACAAATCATATAGATAAATCTATACATAATAGAAAAATATTATTTGGGCCTGAAAATAGCACGAGATGTGAGGTGGCCACCTCATTAGCCTTATAACGGGACAGGCAATATGTATTCCTTGCATGATCGTGCAAGGGCTGCATAATTGTTTCCCCTATGCCATGTTAAGCTTGTACCTAACAGTTGTATCCACATGCTTGTTACAAAATAGTAATACGAAAAGGAAATTTCTACAGAATTGTTGTACAGCTCTTATACAAGATAAAACCAAAATTGGAAAACAGATAAAACAAAAAGTTAAAATTCTTTTGAATCAGACCAGATTGATAAGCAAGTCGAGGAGAAAAAACTCTCTTTCCGCAAGACAAATACTCCCCGTGTAGTGCTGGCGGAACTGGCGTAATGTCCCCAAAAATATACCGACTGAATGCCTTTGAAGTATTAGCACACCAAACTTCAAAGTTCCAACGAACTTGAAAAGTGTGAAACCAATCAATTTTTTTAAAACAAATACTTGAGGCTTTTAATGCAGAAAGTATGCGGAATGAAGTTGATTCATTGTGTCTTCTGCCTAAAACTTCTAAGCTTATTTGTAGATTCCACCTTTAGGCAGAACTTAGAAGTTCTCAGGGGTTGAGGATTTGAAAAGGATGGAGCAGCTGCAATTAGTGGCTTTAATTCCACAATACAGCCACTACCTCCATTATCACAGGCTCGAAACTCCTCAAATGTCATTGATGAAGTTGAAAAGTTACAACCTTATTGGGATAAAGATAATTGGTCGAACTCATCTTCAAAAATCTAGAGTCTAATAAAAGTTAATAGAAAACAAATTGTGGCCAAAAATAGAAAAAGAATAACACAAAATGAATATTAATTGTGGCAAGAAGACGAAGAAAAACAAAATGACAAATGAAGGGGTGCGGAGAAAGGAACAAGGCAAATGCTAACACTATGGTTTAAACTTGAGTAACAAAGTAATTTTGCGAAACTGATTTACCCAAGTACTACGAAATTATAAAGTATATAACTGAGTTAAACAAATCATATTGATAAATATATACACACTACAAAAATACTATTTGGGTCCCGAAAATAGTAAGAGACGCAAGATGGCCACATATTCAGCCTTATAATAGGACCGACAATATCTATACCTTGCATGATCGTGAAAGGGTTGCACAATTTTGTGAAATATCCCATGTTAAGCTTGTACCTAATAGTTGTATCCAAATGTTTATAACAATATAGTAATACAAAAGGGAAATAACTACTGAACTCTATTACAGTTCTTACAAAAGATAAAACCAAAATTGGAAAACAGTTAAAACAAAAGGTTAACACCTTCTTGAATCAGATCAAATTGATCAGCAAGTCGAGACTAGAAAGATCTCTTTCCACAAGAAAAATACACCCCGTGTAGTGTTGACGGAACTGACGTAATGTCCCCAAAGATACAACGACTTAAAGCCTTAGAAGTAGTAGCACACTAAACTTCAAAGTTCCAACGAACTTGAAAAGTTTGAAACTAAGCACAAAATCTTAAAACAAATGCTTGAGGCTTTTAGTGCAGAAAATATGCAGAATGAAGTTTATTCAGTGTGTCTTCTGCCTAAAACTTCTAAATCTATTTATAGATTCACCTTGCAGGGGTTGAGAATTTGAAAAGGATGGAGCAGCTGCAATTAATGGATTTAATTCCCCACTACAGTCACTACATCCACTACCTCAATAATGACAGGTTTGAGACTCCTCAAATCCTGCTGATGAAGTTGAAAAGTCACAACCTTATTGGGCTAAAGATAATGGGTCGAACCCATCTTCATTTGACCTAAAGGCTTGATCATTTTAGTGGGTCGAGTTCAAAAATAAAACTGAATTAGTTTAAAACCAATCCCATATAGCCCAATAGAGGCGCATGGCCTAGGACCCAAAGACCAAGAGATGAAAGTTATAAGTCAATATTCAAGATCCAAACCCAATTCCAAGGCCAAGGTCTAGGACCAAGCCACATTTACAACCAACTAGTGCATGGGCATAATCACATGATGCTCAATATAAATTCTTCTTAACTTATAAAGTGTATAAATTTCCCTTACATTTTCAATGTGGGATTTTATAAACTTCCTCTTTTCAAATGGATAACTTACATAATTTATTTCTCATTCACCGAAAATTAGTTTTGAGAAAATAAATATACTAAAATTGTCTACTCTATACGTAGAATAATATTATAATATTTAATTCAACATGAATTAGATATTTTACCATCAAATTTAGCCTCAAAAAAAAAATAATTTTTCAATAATCCCCCACATGAGTGAAAAATCAACGCATGTATATATGCAAACTCTTGTGTTAAATCATCATATGACGTTATTGCATCAGGATAATTAGTTTGTGGCTTTGAACCGTCCATAGTAACTATCATCAAATATACTGGTGGCATAGTGGACTTGATTCCTTGAACAATCCCTCCATTGTGTATATAATTACACAATAAAATCTCAACATCTTCCTGTTCTAAAGTTTTGTCCGTTTTGGCTATGGACATCACTTTGGATTCATAAGTGTCTACATTTTGAAGTGGCCCTCACTTCATCTTTGCTTCTTAACAAATATAAGTAGCAAAACCTTGTGCAATCATCAATGGAGGTTATAAAAAACTTCTTTCCACCTCTAGTTTGCACAAATTTGAAATCACATATATCAGTGTGAATCAAACCTAGAGGTGCATAACATCTTTCCACCGAATGGAATGGTAACTTTGCCATTTTGGCTTTAATACAAATTCCACATGTACTTTGTGAATCAATTTTCGAGTTTGGTAACAAATTCAAATTCATATGTCTGTTTATTGCATTTAGATTAACAAGTCCTAACCTAATATGCCATAAATCAGAACACTGAAGCAAGTAAATGGAATTAGATGCATTTTCATTCATACTTGAAGAGTTTACAGGGTGAGTAGCCATTACATTTAGTTTGAACAATCTTTTGTCTAGATAACCCCTACCTAAGAACTGTCCAAACTTGCTTAACCTAAATCTCTTATCTTCAAAGACTAACTTAAATCCATGCTCAACTAGCATTGATCCAGATACTAAATATTTACGGATGTCTGGAACATGCAGCACTTTGTTCAGCAGTAGCTCTTTTCCTGAAGTTAACTTATGAGCAACATTTGTAATTCCAGCCACTTCCGCCGAGGTCAAATTCCCCATATGGAGCTTATAACCCCTTGAAATAGTGTAGTTAGAAAATACATTTATGTTTGAACAAACATGTCGAGTGGCACCAGTATCAATGTACCACTCTCTTGGGTTATCAACTAAATTGGCTTCAAACACCACAACTGACATATTAAAGTCAGTTCGTTCAACCAGTTTAGTAGCAATAAGATGAGCACTTGATTATCTCCGGTACTGCCCATTATTCTTATTGGGATTCTAATAATCTTTTGCCATATGGTTTGGCTTACCACAATTATAACAATTTCCAGTTAACTTCAAAACCTTGGTAACTTGCTTGCCTTTGTTGTTTTGAGAATTAGGCACTTTTCATTTAAAGACCCTTCCTTGCTCGAGTAGATCAGCACGAGCCTCCATTGGAGATCGGCTTATCTTATTATCAGATTTCTTATTGTCTTCTTCAATACGAAGCTTGACAATCAACCTCTCAAGTGTCATCTCCTTTGTCTTGTGTTTAATACAATTCTTGAACTCTTTCTAACCCAAAGGTAACTTCTCAATCACGGAAGCTACCTGGAAGGATTCACTAAGGGACATGCCCTCAGCATGAATATCATGCAAAATCAGTTGGAAATCCTGGACTTGAGAGATGATAGTCTTTGTATCGACCATCTTGAAGTCTAGAAACTTCCCAACAATGAACTTTATTGCTCCAGAATCTTCGTACTTGTACTTTGTCTCGAAAGTATCCCAAAGTTCCTTGGTAGTCTTCAAATCACTATACACATTGTGCACTTCATTGCTCAATCCATTCATGACATGGTTTTAGCAAAGGTAATCACCTTGGCCCCAAGCATCGTACGCAACATGTAAGTCAACATTGACTTCACTTTGCGCAACCAAAGGTGGATCCTCCTTCAAATATCTAGCCAGATCGAGAGTGGTTTGATAGAACAACATCTTTTATTACCATCTCTTGAAATCAAGACCATTGAATTTTTCAGGTCTTTCAACATGAACGTTGGTAGCAGAAATAACAACATTTTGAGCAAAGGTTCTCGTTGCTTCGACAGTGTTCGTCGCTTGAGTGGTTTATGTTGTTTTGCCATAAGCTCAATAACAAAACAATATTTGTCTTGCGATTGTTACAAAATAGTAATATGAAAATGAAATTGTTACTATACTGTACTACAGTTCTTACAAAAGATAAAACCAAAATTAGAAAACAGATAAAACAAAAGGTTAACACCTTCTTGAATCGGATTAGATTGATCAGCAAGTCGAGGCAAGAAAGATCTCTTTATGCAAGACAAATACGCCTCATTTAAGGCTAACGGAACTGGTTTAATGTCCCCGAAGATACAATGACTTAACGCCTTTGAGGTAGCAGCACACCAAACTTCAAAATTCCAACGAACTTGAAAAATGTGAAACTGAGCACAAAATTTAAAACAAATGATTGAGGCTTTTAGTGCTGAAAATATGCAGAATAAAATTGATTCTGTGTGTCTTCTGCCTAAAAATTCTAAGTCTATTTATAGACTTCACATTGCAAGGGTTGATAATTTGAAAAGGATGGAGTAGCTGCAATTAGTGGCTTTAATTCCCCAATACAGCCACTACCTCCATTATCACAGTTTTGAGATTCCTCAAATGCTGCTGATGAAGTTAAAAAGTCACAACCTTGTTGGGCTAAAGATAATGGGTCGAATCCATCTTCATTTGACCAAATGGCTTGAGCATCTCAATGGGTCGAGTTCAAAAGTAAAACTGAATTGGTTCAAACCAATATCATATAGCCCAATAAAGGCCTATGGCCCAGGACCCATAGACTAGAAGAGTCTAAAGTCCTAAGTCGATTCTCAAGATCAAAACCCAAGGCTAAGGTCAAAGCCTAGACCCAAGCCCATATTACAACAAACTAGTGCATGGGCTTAATCACATAATGTTCAATACAACTTCTTCTTAACTTATAAAGTGTATAAATTTCTCTTACATTTTCAATGTTGGATTTTATACATTTCACCTTTTCAAATGGCTAACTTACATAATTTATTTCTCACTCACCGAAAATCAGTTTTGAGAAAATAAATTTACTACGATTATCTACTCAATACGTAGAATAATATTATAATATTTAATTCCATATGAAGTAAATATTTATACATCAAGATTAGCCTCAATAAAACTAAATTTCCATAAATGTTCTCAATTAGACCGCTTATATTTAGGCTTGCACGATCTTGTTGCTTGAGAGCCCGTTTTAATAATGGTATTGTGATAAGAGGAACTTTTATAATACATTGACTTTATGATACTTCTATTAAAGGTGATGCATGGCATGATGCTCTTGATCCTAAAGACAGCTCAACAGAAGAAGAAAAGCTTGAAAGCTTGCTTCAAACATCCAAGAAAGTTGCAACGGTCATAAAGGACTAAAGAGGAGTTGTGCGGCCGAAAATGATGACAGATGGTGTAGAGGATCTTTCTAGGATCATACACCCCTCCATGATTGACATGTATATAGAGGCTCTAAAATATTCCTAAGATCCACTACTATAAATATAATAGGCCACATCCATTTTAAAATTATTCAAGCAACATAAATAAAAATCGTCAGCTTCTTATGATAAATTAATGTTCATATTCTTCATGTTGTTTGTATTGTTCATGTTGTTTCTTCAATATGGTATCAGAGCGGGTTGATCCTGCCTCTAATCTGTTTTTCTGTACACTTTTGATAAGTTCACACACAAATCATGGCTATATAGGATCTTGTTACAAGGCAGAACAATCCAGATTCAGTTGCAGCTCGAAGTATGGAGACTATACACTTACAAAGCATGTTGGTGAGCATCAAACTGAATGATAGAAATTTTCTAATGTAGGAGCAGCAAGCTCTAGTAGTTATACGAGGATATGGACTGTAAGAGTTCATCAATAGGTAGCAGGTTATCCCAACTAAGGTGATTACTGAAGGATCATCATCAGGTATCACTGTTACCCCTGGGTGTGTTAAATCGATGAAACAAGATCAATTTATTGTCTCATGGCTGTTATATTCTTTAGGTGAAAGTGTTCTTGTTACTATTGTTGGTCTGAGCATGGTTAGTGAGATATAGAATTGCCAAAGGACAAATTTCTCTAGTTATAACAGAGCCAAAATTATGCAGCTTAAGCTTGAACTTCAGTCTCTTAAGAAGGGAAATTTGCAGATGAAATATTATTTTAACTAGGTCAAGTCTGTTTGTGATATGTTAGACTCTATTGGTGAAAAGATCAATGAAAATGATCAGATCATGTATCTTCTGATTGGATTAGTAACCTAGTACAATGCTCTCATTGTTTCAATCACTACTAGACATGAAAAGGTCACTATGATGGAAGCCTACTCTATGTTGCTGAGTTTTGAAAACATGGTTGAGACTATTAAAGGCCTTGGTGACACTGATTATTCATAATTTAGTGTTAATCACACCACACAAACATCTTATCCTGGAAATAGAGAAAGAGGTAGAGGCAGAAATACCTAACAGTTCCAAGGAAATAGAGGAAGAAGCAATGCTTGAAGAGGTAATGTCTATAGAGGCAGTGGGGGCAGATTTGGAGCCAATAGGCCTAGGTGTCAAATATGTGGTTATAACAATCACACTACAAATAAATGCTACTATAGGTTTGACTATTAGATGAACTCAGGAAATAAAACTCAACAAGGAGGTCAATCAGCTGGAAATTTTGTAGCCAATGTAGCACGTTTTGGGAATGGAGAGACAGAAGCAGGACAAGACTATTGGTATCCAGACACTGGAGCAACAAACCACCTAACCTATGAATTTTCCAACCTTAACATGGCCATTGACTACAAAAGTTTAGAAAATATTTAGATAGTTAGTGGAGCATGTATGCCTATTGCTCATTTTGGTAATTTTGCAGTGAATGCACCTGACCACCATCATTCTTTTATCCCGAACAATCTCCTTCATGTCCGTAAAATAACCAGAAACTTACTCAGTGTCTCTCAATTTGCTAAAGACAACAATGTCTTATTTGTATTTCACTCCTCTTTTTGTCTTGTGAAGGATCAAGTATCAAAAGTTGTTCTTCTCAAAGGGAACCTTAAGGATTGAATTTACCACTTTCAATTGTCTCCAAATCAAGAACATCACATTTCAAATTTACAATCAAGTGTCAACATTGTAGAGTTCAGAAATAAATTAGGCCTAGGTCTATAACATTCTAGACTAGGTCATCCTTCCTTAGATGTTGTAAATAAAGCTCTGATACATTGTAATTTACCTGTTTTAAATAAAAGTGACTATTCATTATGTGTTGACTGTCTCAAATCCAAAATACACAAACTTCCTTTTTTGAAAATCAAACCACAATAATCACAATATCCTTGATGTCATCCATAGTGATGTTTGGGGACCATCTCCTGTCACTTCTCATAATGGTTTCGGATATTATATTAGCTTCATTGATGATGCATCCAGATACACCTGTATTTACCTGCTGAAAGCCAAATTTGATACTAAGGTTGCATTCATTCAGTTCAAAAATCTTTTCAAGAATCAGTTTGGCACCTCTATCAAAACTATTCAATCTGATGGAGGTAGAGAGTTTATTGGATTAAAATACACTCTTGACCAAGTTGGGATAAAACATATTCTTTCCTACCCTTATATCCCATAACAAAATGGAATGGCTGAAAGAAAACACAGACACATCATTGAGGTTGCTCTTTCCTTGATTTCTCATTCCAACCTCCCTCTTAAGTATTGGAGTGAAGCTTTTTCTAGTGCCATCTATTCCATAATGTAAACCCAAGAAAAATTCTGAACTTCAAGTCCCCCTTCGAGGTTATCACTAAACAAAAACCTAATAAAGTCACCTCAAGAATTTTGGGTGCTTGTGTTTTCCTTTCTTTAGAACTTACAATAAGAACAAACTTGAACCTAGAAGCCAGGCTAATGTTTTCATTGGATGCAGTCCATTCCACAAAGGCTACAAGGTCCTTCTTCCCTCCAACAAATTATAACCACAAGACATGTTCAATTCCAAGACGACAAATTCCCTTTCCATAACACACATCCTAACACTCCTCTTACAGACATGAACAAGTCCTTTGATTACACACCACTAATCAAAATCAAGGACATTACAACCTTAACTCAGGCTGAACCTTCATCACCACCCTCGATCTCCTCCCACCTCACACAACTATACATCTCACTCATCTTCTTCCCATACATCCTCTCACTCTTATACTATACCCATTGGTCAAATCACAATAGACTTACCTATTGAGCATGACAACATACCTAATTGTCATTAACCATATATCTAGTGTTCAGACAATTGTAGGTACACACCATATGCAAACCAGATCTAAATCAGGAATCTCCAAGCCTAAAGCTTATGCCATAATGATGTCACACAATGTTGGTGAGCCTAAAATAGTTCAAGAAGCATTATGCATACCAGAATGGAGAGAAGCCATGACCTCAGAACATCAAGCCCTTCTCAAGAATCACACATGGGACCGTGTGCCAGCTCCTCCTGACAGGAAACTAGTTGAGTCCAAATGGATATTCAAGATCAAGAAAAACTCAAATGGCTCAATTACTAGATACAAAGCCAGGCTAGTGGCTAAGCGATACACTAATTCTGCAGGCCTGGATTACAATGAAACTTATAGTTCTGTAGTAAAGCCTGCCAACATCAAAATAATCTTGTCTTTGGCTCTGAATAAGGGATGGAAACTGAGGTAGCTTGAAGTTGATAATGCCTTCCTGAATGGAGATATTCATTCAGATATCTATATGAAACAGCCACCTAGTTTTGAGGCTCAGAATTCACCACATCTTGTCTGTAAGTTGAGAAAAGCTTTATATGGTTTGAAGCAGGCATCTAGAGCTTGGTCCAGCAAACTTGGAAATGCACTAATTTCTCTTGGTTATTCTATCTCTCAATCAGAAATCTCCTTATACATCAGACATACTACAGATGCTTGCACTATCATAATGACGTATGTTGATGACATCATAATCACTTGAAGCAAAGACACTGAAATTGATGCAATAATTCTTGGTTTGGCAAAACACTTTTCTCTGAAGGATCTAGGCTCCCTGCATTACTTCTTAGGAATTGAGGCTTGTCCTACATCTAGTGATCCCCTGCTCAGACAAAAGAAATATATTCAAGAGGTCATTGAAAGAGTAGGAATCAAGGAGGCAAAGGGTGTTAACTCTCCTAAATGGTCACTCCTCCTCTTTCAAAATTCTCTGGACAGCCAATTGAGGATCCAAGTCAATATAGAAAAATTATTGGTGCATACAATATGCTACTCTAACCAGGCCTGATATAAACTTTGCTGTAAACAAGGTGCCAATTCATGCAGAACCCTCTCAACAAACATTGGAGAACTGTCAAAAGGATAAACATATACTTAAGTGGCACTATTGAGTATTGGTTGAAATTGAGCAAATGCAGTGATTTTAACATAGTGGCATATGCAGATGTAGACTGGACGTCTGACATAGATGATAGGAGGTCAACCTTAGGATCATGTGTTTTCTTTGGGGACAACCTAATTTCATGGAAAACAAAGAAACAACCTATTGTCTCAAGGTCCTCTACAAAAGTTGAGTATAGGAGTTTATCCACACCAACTTGTGAGATAATGTGGATAAAATCTCTGGTGCAAGATTTAAGGATCAAGCAAACTAAGCCTAGTATTGTTTGGACGGATAACCTAGGAGCAATTTCTATCTCTGCTAATCCTATAAGCAATGATAGAATAAAACACTTTCAACTGGATCTACATTTCATAAAAGAAAAGGTGTTGAAAGGGGTGATAGCTGTAAGACATGTACCAGCTGTAGATCAAGTTGCAGACATCATGACCAAGCCATTAACAGGACAATTCTATGACAGGCTCAGAAATAAATTAGGAAAATAAATTAGGTGTGTTTCCTGTAGCCAACACAGAATTAAGGCGACATATTAAAGGTGATGCATGACATGATGATCTCTATCCTAAGGACAACTCAGAAGAAGAAGACAAGATTGACAGCTCACTGCAAACGTCCAAGAAAGGTGCAACGGTCAAAAAGGACAAAAGAAGAGATGTGCGACCGAAAAAGATGACAGCTGGTGTAGAGGATCTTTTTAGGATCACACACCCCTCCATCAAATAATTGACACGTATATGGAGGCTCTAGATTGTTCCAGGGATCCACTGTTATAAATAGAATGGGCCACATTCATTGTAAAATCATTCAAGCAACAAAAATAAAAAATATCATCATCTTATGATAAATTAGGGTTCATATTCTTCGTGTTGTTGATAATGTGTTGTTGATAATGTTCATGTTGTTTCTTTAATAACTTTTACCCTCGCTAACTAATATATTTGTGTAAAAAAATCATAATCTTTAAATATTGATGATGTTTCAAACATTATTGGATCAGCATACATTAATATTGTATTGTCAAGGCATTGTAATATTTTCCTACTATTCTCAAGACACTTTAGTGTTTTCTTATTATATAAGTGTGGGCATAATTTTTTTTTTTTTTTTTTTAATAAAGTTCGGCAAAAAAATCTTTGCCTCATCATTATTGATTGTAAAAATACTTTTCCCAAGTTTGATTCATCTCCACTAATTGTTTCCATGCATGGCCACCTTTTTTCGAACACCCGTTCAATTTTCCCACATACTCCTAATTTGGGAAACCTCAATTCACAACCTCAAATTTCCCACTTCCATCGATGTTTCAGACATCAATAAATACCCCTCTTAAGAGTAATCTCAAAGGGGAATCACTATCAAGGCAGAGGCCCACCCTCCGATCTCTGCAACGAAATAAATAAATCGCCGGAGGGGAAAAAAGAAAAAAAAAAGTTTTGAGAAAAAGAAAATGGGGGACAGTAAGAAGAAGGTAGCCGTTGCCGGGCTAGCCTCCATCCTATTGGTGGCTGCGGTCGTGGCAGTGGCAGTAGGCACCACCAAGAAAAATAGCGATGACGTCACCACCTCCACCAAGGCGGTGGATGCAGTCTGCTCGCCAACGGACTATAAAGAGACTTGCCAGAAAAGCCTCGCTCATGCCAACACCACCGACCCTAGGGAACTCATCGAGGTGGCCTTCAAGGCCGCCATCGACGACATCTTAGGCGTCGTCAAGGACTCTGCCCTCTTGAAGGAGGCCGCCAAGGACGAAAGCACCAAGGACGCGTTCAACGTCTGCGAAGAGGTTCTTGGGACTGCGGCCGACGATCTCAAGAGATCAGTCGAGAAGATCAGTGAACTCGATGCAAGCAAGATGACCGAGTTCGTCGAGGATCTCAAGACATGGCTCAGCGCCGTCGTCACCAACCAGGAGACGTGCATCGATGCCTTTGAGAACACCACAGGTATATACAGTAGTTGTGTAAATGAACCGATTGCAGTCGAACATTATATTTTGGGTATTTACATAAAATTCCTGGAAAGGTTCAAAGTAACAAAAATARTCTTGAAGGTTCAAAATAACAAAAATATTCTTGATGTTTAATTTCATTTTATATTTTCCCTTTATAAGCAAAACAAAGATTTCAAAACTCCCCATTAAATTCATAAACAACTCTTGATGTTTAATTCCACTTTATTGAAATTACCCCAAATCTCAGGGATAGTTTTTGTAAATGTCCCTTGTATTTCATAAAAATTCTTACTTGCATTAGAATTCAGTTTCATTAATAATCGAATCAAGCTTTATTTGAGTTTGGTTATGATCATAYGACAGGTGACACTGGGGAGAAAATGAAGACCTTGTTGAAAACCGCCAGGGAAATGTCGAGCAACAGTCTCGCCATGGTGAGCGATATCACTTCACTTCTCTCATCATTGAACCTCGGTAGCATCAGCAGCAGCCGAAAGCTCCTTTCCGATGACCCTACCGATTACGAGCCAGGGACTGAGCCGAGCATGTGGCCGAGAAGAAACCTCCTCGCCAACGTGAATCCAAATGCCGTGGTGGCACAGGACGGCAGCGGCCACTTCAAGACCATTAATGAAGCCATTGCCATGGTGCCCAAGAAGAACAGCGTCCCGTTCTTGATCTACGTGAAGGCCGGTGTGTACAAGGAGCATGTCGAGATCCCTAAGGGGGCCTACAAGATTGTGATGTTCGGAGACGGTCCATTGAAAACAATTATCACCGATAAAAAGAACTTTGCTGCGGGCACTAAGACATTCCAATCGGCCACCGTTGGTGAGTCTATGATCTATACATTCCCACTTTTTATTTCTTCGAATAAAAGGTAAAAAAAAATAGAAAAATTAATAATAATAATAATAATAGACTTATTTAATTTTTTTATTTGTTTCTGCAAAAACATCCTGCCCAACACACTTTGCAATTGCACCGGACTATATCTTGAAACCCTTAATTTCAATCCATTAATAATAAAAGATTCTTGCATCTCTCTTCTGTAGCTGTSAACGCYGACGATTTCTTTGCACGCGACATTGGCATYGAGAACACCGCGGGCCCCGAGGGCCACCAGGCCGTCGCCCTCCGCGTCTCCGGTGACCGCGCCGTCTTCTTCAACGTCCACATCAACGGCTACCAAGACACCCTCTACACCCACACCTACCGTCAGTTCTACCGCGATTGCGTCATCTCCGGCACCATCGACTTCATCTTCGGCGACGCCCTCGCAATCTTCCAGAACTGCCAGTTCGTTGTTCGTAGGCCAATGGACAACCAGGCATGTATGGTCACCGCTCAGGGCCGCATCGACCCTCGCAGCCAGGGCGCGATCGTCATCCAGAATGGAAACATCGTGGCGGGAGCCCGCATTCTTCCAAGCACCGAAGCCAATCATCGCCTACCTCGGCCGCCCATGGAAGGAGCCTCTCCAGGACCATCATCATGCAATCGAACATCGACGGCTTCATCTCCCCCGACGGCTGGTCCCCGTGGATGGGCAACTTCGCGCTCGACACGTTGTTCTACGCCGAGTACCAGAACCGCGGGCCTGGGTCGAACAAATCCCAACGGGTCAAGTGGAAGGGTGTCAGACACACAT
>BMAC01000908.1:299433-350885 GCA_014905375.1 Phtheirospermum japonicum | reverse complement strand
TATATATATAATAATTTACGGGCCGAGACGGGCCGAGTACCCGTGAGGCGAAAATAGTACTCGGACCTGCCCCTCCCCACTGCGGAGCACGGGGCGGACGTCCTAAATGATTCAGGTCGGGGCGAGGCGGGGCGGGGCGGGCCAAAATTACCATTTTTAGGCGTGACCATGCATCTCGAGGCTGGTAAGACAACGCATCGCTATAAGACTGTGTTCATATAAAGTCGCGCGACTACGAAAGAATTATATTATACAAGTTATTGAGAAAAAATGTATGATTGTCCAGTACTTTAATATTATGGAATTAGTTATGAACTATATGAACTACCGAATGAGTTGAAAATTTATCAATTTTTATTGAATATTTATCAAGTTATATGAAATTGAATATTAACGAGCTTTAATTTATTAAAGTGTTATCATTATCATTATTTACAAAAAGAAAAAAGTCCTTGTAGATTTCTTTTATTTGTTATGGATTGCTTTCCCCCAATATTATTTTAAATCCTTTTATCGGTAAAATACAACACGGATTGAGAGTATGATATCTATTTAGTTTAACAAAGTATGTAACTAATATTATTAACGAACTTATTCTAAATATTAAAATATAAAAATAACGTAATAATAATTAATAAATAGAGAATGGGCACGAGTTTAGAATGTGACTACTTTTAAATTTATAAGCATTCAAGTAAAATTATTAACTAATTGATTCAAAATATTAAAATATAAAATTATTTAATAATTGTAATAATTAATAACTAAATTGGACAAGTACAAGGTACAGGTTGAGAAGGCACGATTTGAGAATAGCATTTGAGTTTTTCATTTTACATAACTTTGTAATTATCACAAATATTTTTTATATTTATTTTTTGACAACCTCCTTGTAATACACAGGTATTAAACTAGTATTTATATATTCAAAAAGGTTGGAGGTGTGGTCGGAGAAAATCGATCCTTAGACCTTTTATTTTATCTCATCATATCTCTGATCTTTTCTTTGATCACATGTTCGACCTTTTATCAGACCGCGTATCGACTTTTTTCTACCAACCACATCTCCAATTTTTTTCGACCACTTGTTCGACCTTTTATCCAACCATGTATCCGATCTTTCTATTCCGACCTCATCTCCGACTTTTTCCAACCACATTTTCGGTTTTTAATCCTACTACATATCCAACCCTTTTTTTAAAACCACATATACGAACCTTTTTCTGGACCATGTATCAAGCTTTTTCTTCAATCACATCTCCAACATTTTCGAATATATGAATGTAAGGTGGCGTTTTGGTAACCAAAAGACAAATAGTGACATTTTTCTATATTTTCCATTTCATTATAATATTTTATATTTTATTATTACTTTAAAATAAATACTTGTGCAACATATTTTATTGTAATAAAATAATATATTACAATAGCAAGATAATTAAAAGTAAGGCACTACAAAAAAAATAGAAATAAAAATAATAAATTTTCAATTTTTTTTGAATAATTTTTTAAAAATATTATATATATATTTTTTTGTTTATAACTAATCATATATGTACTTATGTGTATCACTACTGCAGAAATTAGATACAAAGGCGCCTCATCCACGATGGTTCTGGAAAAACCGCCGTTAAATACTTTTTTACGGCGGTTTCTAGAAAACTGCCGTTAAATCGGTCATTTAACGGCGGTTTTCATAAAATCCCCGTAGAATCTATCAATTTACGACGGTTATTTGAAACTGATGTTAAAAATGAACTAATTAACGTCGGTTTTTATGAAAGCGCCGTGAATTAAACAAGTATTCACGGCGGTTCCTTAAAAACCGACGTTACTTAGTTCATACATTAATTATTTCGGTAGATTTAACATCGGTTCTATTAGAACTGCCGTGAATAAGATGGCATTTTACGGCGGTTTCAGTAGAACCGCCGTAGAATAGTAAGCTGCCATATCACCGATCCTCGTCTTACTCAAGCAAGTTGTTTCAACCGTTGATCCGTGTCTCATCCGACGATCTACGTTAAATATTAAACCAAAAAAATAAAAATATTAAAATAAAAAAACAATAAATATTAAAACAAAAACCTTAGCCCCCTTTCGGTTCATCCTAATTTTCCCTCACTCGATTTCTCACATAGCTGGTCGAACAACATCCCAATCGCATGGAAATCCCAGGAATTCTTTCCGGTACCAATATTCATACGGTGACACGACGACCTATCAGCCGAAACCTTAACTTTCGATTCCAGCGTGTCATTTCCTAAGGTCGTGTTTGGGTGCGGGCATGAGAATGGCGGGACTTTTAGCGAGTCCGGGTCGGGCTTAATCGGGCTCGGCGACGGCGGTTTGTCGATAATAACCCAATTAAGCTAATCCATTAGTGGTAAATCATCTGTCTGATTACGAGGACCCTGCCGTGGAGGGGAATCGTGTTTCTACGAGGGTCTTGAATCGGCTCTGGTCGAGGCCGTGAAGGGGAATCGTGTTTCCGATTCGCAAGGAACGTTCAAGTTGTGCTTCGGATTGTTCCACCATTGGTCGTCCTCGCACTTCTCGCCACCAGGTTTGCCTGTCGTTTTTTTTCAACTATATGTTTTTTTTTTCTTGTCAGTTTAATTGAATTATCTTCTTCATTAATTTCATAATTTACTGTATTTTAATTTATTTATATTTTTTCTGAGGAAGGAGCGACCACAGCAGCAGTCCAGAAAGCCTCATGAGTACAGGAATTTCCGCTTCGAAATGGAGAAGAGGTTTCTATTGATGAAGAATTTGCGTCATTGGCAGCTGACTGGGGTCGCGTTTTTGTCTGGCTTCTATGAGCTGAAGCTCAAGGTGATTCGTTGTTCATCTATTGGATTTTTTTTAATTAAAACCAATCCACATAGAGAATTTTTGGCATATAAAAATTCAAACACAAAATTCAAGCATACGGAGAGACTTAAATAAGAAATCACTTATAATGTTTCGGCTAAAGCTTCTAAACAAAGGAAAAAAGCCTCAAGCTGCTACAGGAACAGGGTCATCCTTGATCAACTCGCGCCAAGCGTATTCCCGGTTCCCATCCCTATCAACAATTTTGATCAGAAAGTTTGGTGGGGCCACAAACAGCCTACTTCGTATTTCCATTATGCACTTATCAACCAGCTCGATGGCTTCTTCGATAGTCATGTCCCGATGGTAGTGCCTATCCATCATAGCAAGTGCAAAGTAGGGTCCATAGCCAAACGCATCTTTGTCAACCTTGTGAAGGGCAGCAATTTAATCTATAAAGTAGAGCGAAGGGCCAGTATCGTTGTCGTACCCAGCGAGAATGATATTCACCATATACGGATTCTTTCTCAAGGCCGTGGCAAGCTCGCCCTGTCTCTTATACACATCTAGATGTGTATAAGAGACAGCGGCGGGGGAGAGAAGGAGAAAAAAGAGAGAGAAAGAAAGAGAGAAAGTGAGGCGGAGAAGGTGGGAGGCCCGATATTAGGTTACATTTCTGACGGCCAAACCCGTCAGGATTACACTTAAACGCTGACGGTTTTGGCCGTCAGCGTATATTTTTTATTTTTTTTAATTAAAAAACTCATGCTGGCGGCCATGGCCGTCAGCATATTTTTTTTTATTTTTTTTTTTAAATCAAAAATATATCCTGACGGTAATGACCGTCAGGATAGTTACGTGGGATAAATTCCCACGTCACTCCTGAGGGCATGCTGACGGGACTATATACTGGTGGCCATGCCCGCCAGCAAATCTGCCAGTATATTTTTCCGCCAGCATTCCTGGCGGCCAAAAAGCCGCCAGGAAATCCGCTAGTAATGCCGAATTTTTTTGTAGTAATCAAGACTCTGCACCTTAGGTGAGTGGTTTATTTTTGATAAAAAACTCAAAGTTATTAATGAGGTGAAGGTTAAAATTTAATTCAAGTTGTTCATATATAATTTGTCTAAGATTGGGTTATTGCTAGCTGAAAATTGTGTGAATGGTAAATGTTTTAGTTAAAACTAAAGTGACTATTAGGTGAAACATATGCTCAATACAATAGTGGTAAATAATTGAAGTTCCAAAATCTTCGTGTTTGTGGTTAATTTCTGTTATGAACCGAATTTTACTTCGATATTCTTGGTTGATTCAACTTTAGATTTGTGTTTGGCGATGAATTTTGTGTTGAAATATATAGGTGTTATAATGAGAAATAAACGTTTGAATAACAAAAGAAGAGAATTTGACAATATACTACTGAGGAGAGAGAGATGTGTGTGGTTATGTAAGTACGATATTCTTCTTCTTCTTTCTTTTTTTTTAATTTGTTTTTTTTTTTGTTTTATTTATTAACCGATCTTGATTATTTTTGTTGTCATTCAATTTTTGTGGGACTTGTCTAGCCCCTCTTTAAAATTCTCTCTTTGTAATTTCTGGACTTGCTGATTGCATCTTGTTGTAGGGGAGTTAGTGATTATTGTCATTGTTATAGAAATCGGGCTAAGCGGAACCGTCCCGAAAAATAGATAATCATCCAAAAAATCCGGATGGCGCTTAATCGCTGATTAATCGGCCTTAGCCGGAATTAATCGGCTCGGCGCCATTTCAATGGGTATGAAAATTTGCATTTTTGTGGAGCTTGAATTCGAATACCAAATGGACGATGGGTTATCATAAGCATCATCCAAGATGACTTGGTTGGCCTGGAGATGAGTCAATGGATACTTGAGTTGGAATGTATCAATTTTTCTGCATTAAAACATATGGACGATGCGTTTTAACTCCAAGAATTGCTCAGTTAGTTTTGTGGATCTGACATTTTTATGGCTGAAAAAGTATTTGAAAAATCAATTTCCTTTTCAATAACTTTTTATATTGTTTTTACTAAACTTAAATGTTAGATTAATGAGAATAACTTGTTGCGTGAAACATGAATCATTCACCGTTTTCATAACCAAACACAAATTTCTCAATATATATTTCTTTGTTCAATTTAGTAATAATGTGAAAATTTTTTTGTTGTTGTTTAACTTTTATATATATCAGCAACAACATAACAAGCTAATCATTATACGTATCAAGCATATAAGGGTTATGGTGCCTAGTCAAACGTATCAAGATAATCATTATATCAAGATAAGGGTTATGGTCCCTAATCATACATATCAAGATAATTATTATATCATTCTATTCTGCATCTCATCGTCAAAAAAGAACATAAGAAAGTTAAAGAATTCTCAAAAAGAATTGGATACGAATTGAGATTCTTAAAAAAAGATTGCATACGTATTGCCCTAAAAGATCAAACTCCAAATTCAATCGTTTATGGATTCAGCTACGCTTTCGTAAATTAATTATGATTCTTAATAATTTGATATGATTGTTATCAGAGCCAATCATATTAAGTTACTGAAAATCAAATTTATTTATATTTTGTAGATTCAGCCTTCTTTAAGAATAATTAAGAACTTGGTTTTGGGTACAAGATTTCCGTGTGTTATGGTTGTTTGTTGCTTAGTGAATTTTTTTTTTCGTTCGAGATACATTTTGAAACTATAAGAATTTGTAATGATTGTGTATGTAATCATTATGATTATTTCCAACCATGATGTCTGCAATTTGACTTTTAAAAAAGGGGAAATTGTCAAATATTACCATAGGTGGAGGTCCAATTGTCAATTAGTCATTCATCCAATTTAAAGTCAAATAGTACTTATTTTTTGCCAAATAGTCCAAAATTGTGATATTAATATACCACAATACCCTTATTATTAAAATAAATAATAATAATAATAAAATGGGGCCACCTGCTGCCGCCACCGCCGAAAAATTTTCCGGCGAAATTTTTTTTTTGGCCCAACAAATATAAAGTTAGCAGCCGGCCGCCACCAGCCGCCCGGAAAATTTTCCGGCCGCCGAGATTTATTTCCGGTCACATTTTCTTTTTCTGACTATCTGAAAATATTTTCCGGCCACCGGAATATTTTTCGGCTGCCAGAATTTATTTTCGTTATTTTTTTTTTCTGCCTAAAATTTCTTACTGTATGTATGAATTTCTTACTACATGTCCATGGAGTCAGTACAGTCATTTTTTTTTTGAAACTCAGATATTTTTCTTACTGTATGTCTGTATTTTTTTACTATATGTATGTATTTCTTACTATATGTCCAAACATTTTTTACTTAATGTCAAAAAAATAATTCCGGTCATCGGAAATATTTCTTACTATATGTCCGAATTTCTTACTATATGTAACAAATTTTTTATTTAATGTCCAAAAATTAATACTTGATGACAAAATGTATTTTATTTGATTGCAAAAGTTTCTTGCATTTATGTGCAAATGTTGTTATGTATTTTTTTTTTTTACTTTTTACACACTTTTTTTTTTATTTTTACTTATTACACACTTTTGTTTTGCCAAAAAAAAAAAAATAGAAAAAAAATTCTTGATTAATAGCAAATTATTATGTAATTTCTTATTTAATACAAATTATATATTATTTTATAGTAAATTTCATACTTTATATTCAAAAAATTAATAAAATTTCTTACTTTATATCCTTTAAAGTAAGAAAGTTTGTTATTTTATATTCGAAAAAGTATGAGAAGTTCTTATTTTATAGTGAAATTTCTTACTTTGTTTTCTAAAATAAAAAGAAAAAATCTTACTTTATAGTGAAAATCTCATATTTTATGTATGAAAAAGTAAGAAAATTTCTTATTAAAAATTTCTTACTTTACAGTTATATTTCTAACTTTATATTTGTTGGGAAAAAAAAAATCTCGCCGGAAAATTTTTCGACGGCCGGACGGCTGTGGCGGGCGGCAGGCAGCGGCGGCGGGTGGCCGGCGGGAGGTGGTGGTGTATTGTTTATTGATATTATTATTATTATATTATTATTATTATTAGGGGTAACCTTGTAATTGTATATTTATGGTTGGACTATTTGACATTTTGACAAAAATATTTTTTCTTATGTAGTATTTGGCAATTGCCCATTTAAAAAAAGGATACCTTCCTTTAACTGAAACGCAAATTTTTATTTTTTTTAAAAGAAAACAAAAGCAAGGCTGTTTGAATTTTAAAATAAAAAAAAATTTTAAATCTGGAAAAGGGAAACTCAGCCTCAAAACGTACCGGCAACGCGGTAGAGAACTCCAGCTGGGCGGACGGTAACCTCCAGGTGGCGTGGCTTCTGGGTAGGCGGCGAACTCTCGGACGGAGGCCGGGTAGTGACAGGGGTGGCGGCGGTTTGGCCGTTCAGATTTTTGGGCCCAGATTCCGGCAGCTCGGGGAACTTTTTCCAGCAAACCTCCGCTGCCGGTGGCTTCGTCTCTTCACGGAGCGAAGTTTGACGCTGGTGGTGGTGGCCGACAAGGCTTGAATCGAAAGCCCTAAATTCGATTTTTGGCGTGGTTAAAGATTATGAGAATTTAATATAGTTTTGGGCCTAATTTAAATTTTAGAGATTTATAAAAACAAAGATTTACCCTAAGTTTTTGAAAAACTGCGAGACTGTCCATGAACTTTCTAAAATTACGTTCAGACCCTAAGAACTTTTCAGAAAATTATTTTAAGTCCAGAATGGCCTTTTTGTAATCATTAAAGTTTTAAAAATTGCAGAAGGGACCCTAAAAACTTCAGAAAGTTGTTTAGGGGTTGTTTGGCTATGCGAAAAATTTTGAAAATTTGTATTTTCACTAAAAAAACTTTTAAATTTTAGGCCCATTTGCATGATTAGTAAATTTTAGGATTTAATAATTTAAATTTCGAGGTTCAATTAAGGTTTATTTATAAATTGACCTCAAATAAAATCCTAAATTTAATTTGGTTTTAGAGTTAAAGTTTTAAATTCAAATATTGGTATGGTTTTATATATTTTGAGATATATTAATTGAAGTAACAATGTCACAAAAGTGACCTCTCTTGTGAATATTAATTTATTTCAAGATATAAAAGGTTGTGTGCATGTAATTTATGTGAATATTCATCGGCGAAAAGGAATATTCATATTTATCATAATTATATGTGCAATTGAGGTAGTAATCATGTGATTATTATTTGGTTTTACATATGAACAATGAATCGGCCAAAAGGAAGACTCATTGTTTGATATGTTCTTATTATCAGTGTTTGATTACTGCGCCAAGATGTCAATTACAAGTTAGTTTCTTGTCAAAAGACAAGACTTTGATGGAGTGTCGATATCTTAAGATAGGATTTACCTTTTATTTGAATTTATTATTTTGATTCTAAGTTTATTTTATATGAGCATGATAAGTTTATTTTCTTTAATTAATCTATATCTACTCCTGCTAATATTACTGCTACAATCAACTATATCCCTATGCTAAATGGCACAAATTTTAAGTCATGGCAAGAGAATTTTTTAATAGTTCTCGGAGTCATGGATCTCGATCTTGCGATAAGGACTGATTCCCCACCACCCCTTACGGATAAAAGTACTTCGGATGAAAACAGGGATATGAAAAGGTGGGAGAAATCGAATCGCATGTGCATGTGATGATCATGAAGAAAGCCATTACAGAAGCATTTATGGGCACTATGTCTAGGAAAATCACTACAGCTAAAATATTTCCTTTCTGATATTGAGAAAATATTTGTCAAGAACGAAAAGGTTGAAATTGGTACGCTCTTGACAAATCTGATCTCAATGAGGTATGGAAGTAAAGGCAATATTAGGGAATATATTATGGAAATGTCTCATAGTGCTTCAAAATTAAGAGCACTTAAGCTTGAACTGAGGACTTTCTAGTGCATTTGGTTTTAATATCTCTCCCGGGACATTTTAATCAGTTTAAGGTGAGTTATAATTGTCAGAAAGAGACTTGGTCTCTGAATGAGTTCATCTCACATTATGTCCAAGAAGATGAAAGGTTTAAGTAAGACAAGACTTAAAGTGCTAATATTGCCTCAACTTCCAAATTTAAGGGCAAGAGATTAAAGTGAAAGAAGGATAAGGAAGCTGCACACGCAACACCACAAAAGAAACAACAAAAGGCATCTAGTGCGATAAACGGTACCGGTTCTGGTACTGGTACGGGTTGTTTCTTCTGCGAAGGTGAAGGACATAGAAAGAAAGAGTGTACCAACTATCGCTTGGCGTGCTAAGAAAGGTATGCTTCTTAATTTGGTTTGTTTTGAGGTTAATTTAACTTCGGTTTCTAGACACACATGGTGGGTAGATTCTAGTGCAACAACTCACATCATTGTTTCTATGAAGGATTGCCTCCATTGTCGAAAGCCAAGTGATGGTGAAAGATACATCTATGTGGGCGATGGTAAGACATTTGAAGTTGAAGCAATAGGGAGATTTAGAATATTGTTAAAGACTGAAAATTATTTGGATCTTGATTAGACATTTGTTGTTCCATCATTTAGACAAAATCTGATTTCTATTTCCTTTTTGGACAAATTTTATTATTCTTGTTCATTTGGAAGTGAAAATTTTAGTATGTTTCATAATTCAAAATCGGTTGATTCTGGTTCTTTATCAAGTTACAATAATTTTTATTCACAAGATATTATTGTTTCATTTAATGAATCTCTGCATCTGCACACATGAGGTGTGGAAAGGAAATTAAGCAATGAGAATTCAGCGATGTTATGACACAAGAGAATGGGTCATATCTCCAAACGGAGAGTTGAAAGACTTATGTCTAACGAAGAACTTAAGACTGCAGCATATATCCTTAATAGAGTTCCAACTAAAGCAACTGATAAAACCACTTATGAACTTTGGACGGGTAAAGAGCCCAGTCTAAAGCACTTGCATATTTGGGGGTGTCCAGTTGAGGTTAGGCCTTATAGGCCTAATGAAAAGAAACTGGACACAAGGACAGTCAGTTGTTATTTTGTTGTGTATTCTGAAAGATCCATAGGGTACAAGTTTTATAATCCCACCACTAAAACTATTTTGAGATGGGAAATGCCCGATTCTTTGAGGATGTTGAGTTTGCGGGGGAGATAGAGTTAATGATTGTCTTCGAAGAGGAATATGTGAATATTCCCACGGGTGTTATAGACATTGGTTAGGGTTTCATTCATGACCTTATTCAAGACACAAATCAAGACAATATCGGAGAACCACCCATTCCACAAATTATTCCAGATCAACAAACTCTACAACCTCAAGAACTATGCCATTAAGGAGATCCACTAGAGAAAGAAGAAGTGCACTTTTCAGATGATTACATTGCATTTCTCCAAGAAAATGAGACTGACATTGGAGTGATGGAAGATGATCCTATCAACTTCCATCAAGTCATTGAAAGCTCAAATTTTCAAAAGTGGATAAATGCCAAAAATGAGGAGATTAAGTCCATGAGTAACAATGACGTGTGGGAACTTGTCCCATTGCCGGAAGGTGCAAAATCCATTGATTAAAAATGGATATTTAAGACCAAAATGGATTCAAGAGGCAATATGAAAAGATACAAAGCACGTCTTGTTTCAAAGAGATTTACATAGAAAGAAGGTATCGATTATAAAAAGACTTTCTCTCCAATTTTTTCGAAAGACTCTTTTAGAATTATAATAGCATTAGTGACACATTTTGATCTTGAGTTGCATTAGATGGATGTAAAGACAGTGTTTCTCAATGGAGACATTGATGAGACGACTTATATGGTGCAACCTAAAACCTTTGTTTCGGGAGATTCAAAGAATATGGTTTGCAAACTTAAGAAATCCATCTATAGGCTCAAGTAGACATCTAAACAATGGTATTTCAAGTTTCATCAAGTGATCATCTCGTTGGTTTTGAGATGAATTTGGTCGATGATTGTGTATACCTTAAGTTCTGTGGGAGCAAATACATATTTTTGGTTTTGTATGTCGATGACATTTTGCTTGCACAACACCAAGAGACTTCTATCTAAGAATGTTGAGATGAAGGATCTTGGTGACGCCTCTTTTGTGTTAGGTATAGAAATACACCAAAATCGTTCTTGGGGTACTTTGGGATTATCATAAAAGAGTTATATTGAAAAGGTTCTTAAAAGATATGGCATGCAGGACTGTAAATCAGGAGATAACCCTGTGGTTAAGGGAGATAAATTTAGTCTCGAACAGTGCCCTAAGAATAAATTAGAGGAAAAAGAAATGCAGAAGATTCCTTATACTTCGGCAGTAAGGAGTCTGATGTATGCTCAAGTATGTACGCGTTCGGATATTGCGTTCATTGTTAGGATGCTGGGTAGATATTTTAGCAAGCCAGGAATAGACCATTGGAAGGCATCCAAACGGGTCTTGAGGTACTTGCAAAGAACAAAAGATTACATGCTCATATATTGGAGGTCAGATCTGGTTGAGATCGTAGGTTATTCTGACTCCGATCATGCTGGATGCCAAGATAATATGAAATCTACGTTAGGCTATGTATTCTTGTTGGCTAGAGGTGTTATATCTTGGAGGAGTGCTAAAAAGTCTATTATGGCCTCCTCTACCATGTCAGCAGAATCTATAGCATGTTACGAGGCATCTAACCACGGAGTATGGCTCCAAAACTTTGTCACGGGGCTGCGCATAGTGGAGGTATTGAAAAACCACTTAAGTTATTTTGTGTTAATAAATCGGCAGTCTTGTATTCCAATAACACTAGGAGCTCGATGAAGTCTAGGCATATAGAAATCAAGTTTCTAGTTGTTAAAGCAAGAATTCAAAGTGAATAGATGTCTATTGAACATATCAGTACAAACTCCATGATTGTGGATCCGCTTACAAAGGAATTTCCACCCAAAATGTTTCATGAGCATACTGCTAGTATATGGGTGTCAAATCTTTTGAGGATATTTAGTTTTAGTGGGAGTTCTGTGATTATAATGTTCTCTTTTGTAGATGTATTTTTCAGTTACTTCGGTTTAAGGATATTTTTAATTTGTTTTCTGCAGAAATTAAAGTTATTTGGTTGATTCACACTTTGATTTTAGTATATGGTTGATCTCACTAAGGTTTTAAGGTGGACCAGTTGGAAATAAGCATGTTACAATCACAATACATGAAACTTCCATTCTACACATTCACATCATGATCCATGTCATTCAATTTTGTTAACATACGTGACCATTGATGGGTCGAGTTACGATAAATGTAATGAATGCCGCTTTGATCCTATGTTGATATGGCTGATGGAAATATAAATATATTTTGGTTATGACAACAAAGTTGAGCTCGTACGGTTATATTTTTGCAATATATAATTATAAGGTTGCACATATAGTTCAAGTGGGAGATTGTTGGATCCTTAATCCAACATTGGGCTTATATTCCAATGTTAAATAATTATATATTGTGGAATGTCAAATAAAAAAAATTAATTAAAAATAATCAAATAATGAGTAACTTTTAGGCACCCGTTGCGATGAACTCCTTATTTTGGAACAAATTATGATTGTGTACAATCTATTATCAAAAGGTTTGATTGAATTTTTTTTTTGTATAAAATTACTTGTGAAACAAATTCATTTTTTATTTCTAGTGGTGGTGTTATCTAACGAGTAATTTATATGAAACAATGAATTTAAAATTCATAATAAAAACTTATAATGAGGGTGATTAAAGAATTTCTGAAGGGTAATTGAATTGCTAAATGGAATTTTAGTGAGAGGTAAATGACATCTGATGATGAAATTTATTATCTTTAAAAAGTGTTTTAATAGCGGGTTGATTTCATCACTAAACATGTTGGAAGTAATAATGAGTGGACTTATTTTACTCCGTCATTATAAACAAGTTTCTTTTTTTTTTTTAGTGAATTCAACTCACTCTTTTAAATTTATGCCAGATTGACGTGATTTTCAAAATCTGTAATTATTGACTTCGAATTGTTGGGAGTTTGCAAGGTTTGAACTGTTGCAATCTTGCGAGGTTTGTTGCTTTAAAGTTCAGCATTTTTGGCTTTGAATTGCTAGTGAATATGGATTTTAATTACTGTGGATTCTGAAAATTGGTTTCTGTTTTTCCTTTTAGTCAATCGGGTATTTGAGTAGTATTTTTGAAAACGAAAATAACATCCGTGTATAATTACAATTATTAAATATTTTTGTCATTTTGTACGGTAGGCAAAATTATACTTTTCTCATTATTTAATATCCAAAAGAATACCTTAGCCAACTTCTTAACCCAATCGAATTGTTCAAAATTATTGATTCAGAATATATTTTCAAGTCGTACCCTAATTCTTATTTATACCATCTTTATAGGATGTCCGTTAATTCTATGTAGTAGGAGCATTTGTGAGTCACATTTATCTAAGTCATGTTTTCTCTATAATTAAGGTAGGAAAAATAAAATCTTTTTTATTACGGTTCATATTAAATTGCGTATTATTTTGATGATGTATAAATTAGAAATAGCGATGTTTGGTGTGATCATGCATCTCGTATAAGAAAATATTTTATAGATGCTCATATGTATGGTGATACCAGGTGAGATCGTGCATGTCGAGACCGTTGAGACCACGGGTCGTTCAAGAATTGTCTATGAGTTCACAAGCTGTGATCCGGCCAGACTAGGGATGGCAATAGGGCAGGTCGAATCGGGTAATATGAGACCCGTACCCGCACCATCAACTTCACGGACCGGGGCGGGACGACTGCTACGGGTCGCGAGGCGGGATGGGGCGATCCGTCTATATAATTTTTTTAATTATAAAATATCAATTATTATTAATGCAAAAAATAAATATGTTACCTTAAAAATTAAACATAAAACTACAAATTTAATAAAAACAACAATAAACCAAAAAAATAATTTTATTATACATTTATTAGCTTATTTATAAGTTTATTTGTCATTTATTTTATTAATGTATATTATTTATAAAAAAATATCATTATCAATGTATCAATCTTAAATATAATATTAAGTGTATAAAAAATATAAATAATCATATAAAATATATATATATATATATATATATATAATAATTTACGGGCCGAGACGGGCCGAGTACCCGTGAGGCGAAAATAGTACTCGGACCTGCCCCTCCCCACTGCGGAGCACGGGGCGGACGTCCTAAATGATTCAGGTCGGGGCGAGGCGGGGCGGGGCGGGCCAAAATTACCATTTTTAGGCGTGACCATGCATCTCGAGGCTGGTAAGACAACGCATCGCTATAAGACTGTGTTCATATAAAGTCGCGCGACTACGAAAGAATTATATTATACAAGTTATTGAGAAAAAATGTATGATTGTCCAGTACTTTAATATTATGGAATTAGTTATGAACTATATGAACTACCGAATGAGTTGAAAATTTATCAATTTTTATTGAATATTTATCAAGTTATATGAAATTGAATATTAACGAGCTTTAATTTATTAAAGTGTTATCATTATCATTATTTACAAAAAGAAAAAAGTCCTTGTAGATTTCTTTTATTTGTTATGGATTGCTTTCCCCCAATATTATTTTAAATCCTTTTATCGGTAAAATACAACACGGATTGAGAGTATGATATCTATTTAGTTTAACAAAGTATGTAACTAATATTATTAACGAACTTATTCTAAATATTAAAATATAAAAATAACGTAATAATAATTAATAAATAGAGAATGGGCACGAGTTTAGAATGTGACTACTTTTAAATTTATAAGCATTCAAGTAAAATTATTAACTAATTGATTCAAAATATTAAAATATAAAATTATTTAATAATTGTAATAATTAATAACTAAATTGGACAAGTACAAGGTACAGGTTGAGAAGGCACGATTTGAGAATAGCATTTGAGTTTTTCATTTTACATAACTTTGTAATTATCACAAATATTTTTTATATTTATTTTTTGACAACCTCCTTGTAATACACAGGTATTAAACTAGTATTTATATATTCAAAAAGGTTGGAGGTGTGGTCGGAGAAAATCGATCCTTAGACCTTTTATTTTATCTCATCATATCTCTGATCTTTTCTTTGATCACATGTTCGACCTTTTATCAGACCGCGTATCGACTTTTTTCTACCAACCACATCTCCAATTTTTTTCGACCACTTGTTCGACCTTTTATCCAACCATGTATCCGATCTTTCTATTCCGACCTCATCTCCGACTTTTTCCAACCACATTTTCGGTTTTTAATCCTACTACATATCCAACCCTTTTTTTAAAACCACATATACGAACCTTTTTCTGGACCATGTATCAAGCTTTTTCTTCAATCACATCTCCAACATTTTCGAATATATGAATGTAAGGTGGCGTTTTGGTAACCAAAAGACAAATAGTGACATTTTTCTATATTTTCCATTTCATTATAATATTTTATATTTTATTATTACTTTAAAATAAATACTTGTGCAACATATTTTATTGTAATAAAATAATATATTACAATAGCAAGATAATTAAAAGTAAGGCACTACAAAAAAAATAGAAATAAAAATAATAAATTTTCAATTTTTTTTGAATAATTTTTTAAAAATATTATATATATATTTTTTTGTTTATAACTAATCATATATGTACTTATGTGTATCACTACTGCAGAAATTAGATACAAAGGCGCCTCATCCACGATGGTTCTGGAAAAACCGCCGTTAAATACTTTTTTACGGCGGTTTCTAGAAAACTGCCGTTAAATCGGTCATTTAACGGCGGTTTTCATAAAATCCCCGTAGAATCTATCAATTTACGACGGTTATTTGAAACTGATGTTAAAAATGAACTAATTAACGTCGGTTTTTATGAAAGCGCCGTGAATTAAACAAGTATTCACGGCGGTTCCTTAAAAACCGACGTTACTTAGTTCATACATTAATTATTTCGGTAGATTTAACATCGGTTCTATTAGAACTGCCGTGAATAAGATGGCATTTTACGGCGGTTTCAGTAGAACCGCCGTAGAATAGTAAGCTGCCATATCACCGATCCTCGTCTTACTCAAGCAAGTTGTTTCAACCGTTGATCCGTGTCTCATCCGACGATCTACGTTAAATATTAAACCAAAAAAATAAAAATATTAAAATAAAAAAACAATAAATATTAAAACAAAAACCTTAGCCCCCTTTCGGTTCATCCTAATTTTCCCTCACTCGATTTCTCACATAGCTGGTCGAACAACATCCCAATCGCATGGAAATCCCAGGAATTCTTTCCGGTACCAATATTCATACGGTGACACGACGACCTATCAGCCGAAACCTTAACTTTCGATTCCAGCGTGTCATTTCCTAAGGTCGTGTTTGGGTGCGGGCATGAGAATGGCGGGACTTTTAGCGAGTCCGGGTCGGGCTTAATCGGGCTCGGCGACGGCGGTTTGTCGATAATAACCCAATTAAGCTAATCCATTAGTGGTAAATCATCTGTCTGATTACGAGGACCCTGCCGTGGAGGGGAATCGTGTTTCTACGAGGGTCTTGAATCGGCTCTGGTCGAGGCCGTGAAGGGGAATCGTGTTTCCGATTCGCAAGGAACGTTCAAGTTGTGCTTCGGATTGTTCCACCATTGGTCGTCCTCGCACTTCTCGCCACCAGGTTTGCCTGTCGTTTTTTTTCAACTATATGTTTTTTTTTTCTTGTCAGTTTAATTGAATTATCTTCTTCATTAATTTCATAATTTACTGTATTTTAATTTATTTATATTTTTTCTGAGGAAGGAGCGACCACAGCAGCAGTCCAGAAAGCCTCATGAGTACAGGAATTTCCGCTTCGAAATGGAGAAGAGGTTTCTATTGATGAAGAATTTGCGTCATTGGCAGCTGACTGGGGTCGCGTTTTTGTCTGGCTTCTATGAGCTGAAGCTCAAGGTGATTCGTTGTTCATCTATTGGATTTTTTTTAATTAAAACCAATCCACATAGAGAATTTTTGGCATATAAAAATTCAAACACAAAATTCAAGCATACGGAGAGACTTAAATAAGAAATCACTTATAATGTTTCGGCTAAAGCTTCTAAACAAAGGAAAAAAGCCTCAAGCTGCTACAGGAACAGGGTCATCCTTGATCAACTCGCGCCAAGCGTATTCCCGGTTCCCATCCCTATCAACAATTTTGATCAGAAAGTTTGGTGGGGCCACAAACAGCCTACTTCGTATTTCCATTATGCACTTATCAACCAGCTCGATGGCTTCTTCGATAGTCATGTCCCGATGGTAGTGCCTATCCATCATAGCAAGTGCAAAGTAGGGTCCATAGCCAAACGCATCTTTGTCAACCTTGTGAAGGGCAGCAATTTAATCTATAAAGTAGAGCGAAGGGCCAGTATCGTTGTCGTACCCAGCGAGAATGATATTCACCATATACGGATTCTTTCTCAAGGCCGTGGCAAGCTCGCCTCTGGTAAAGTTTGCAGCAGCAGCAATAGTCAAAGGAATGCCATTCCAGAACTTGTACAAGGCCACATTCTTCTGTATGTACTCTGTAAATTGACCCCAATCACCGGTTTTGTCAAAGGCTCCCCTGATCTTGTGGGAGTCTAATATCATGATCTTATCCTCGTTCGTCTTGTGTACGAGAATACTATGAACCGTCGATGTGTGCGCCGCCACTATCGCAAAATCTTTGCCCACCAATCCGAAAACTGACTCCATATCTTTCCTGAAAAATATTCTTCAGTTTTTTCTCCTTATTTCTGCTCTCTAGGATACAATTTTATTCCCTGTGTTTGATTCAAACTTGGAAAATTGTTCACCATCAACAGGGTCCATGCTAGAAAGGCTGTTTCTTGAACATAAAGGAGCTTTACTATCTTTTTTATCCAAAATGCAACCCTCCGTTTCAATTCCTCTCGATACGACAAACGGCGGGGATTTTTGGATAACTCTTTGGAATCATTCACTTGTCCAGCCTCTGTATGCATCCCTTCTCTTTTTGAATCAAGAATTTGTTCAAGCATAACTCTTTGGAATCATTCACTTTAGTTCATGAAAATCTTAAACGCATTTTTCGTAAATAATTTTTTCCAGATGGATATGTGCTGAATCAATTGAAGGTTTAGTTCGACAAATGAAAACCCCAGTTACATGGAAAACACTCTTATTTGAATAAAATGCAAACCTTAAAGGGTTGTTTTTAATTTTGAAAGTTAATTGGACCTTTTTGTAATTAGGGTAAACTTCAGGGTAGTTTTTTTAATAAATCCTTTATTTTGAAGCCGCCGTGTCGCTACCAGGTTTGAAGCCTTGTATCATTCGCCGATCATCCATAGTTTTTAGAAACTGCATTTTCATTGCTTGCTTTGTTTTGCATCATTCGCCTGTTTCATTTCATTCACTCTTCGAAGTTGAAAGTTGTTTCAATATGATTTATTGGTTTTGTTCTTTTACCAACGTTAAATTCTCGTTTTTACGAGCCATCTCATTGTTGAATTTTGTAAATAAAGGGCATAATTAACTTTCAAAGATAACTACAAGTGTTTTTTTGGTTTTGTTTCATTTTGGCTAAACTTTATATGATTTTTGTGATTATCCCTTGTTATATTTATTCGACTGTGCTTTCTAAGTTAATAGTACAACTTTTTTGGTGTTATATATATATATATATATATATATATATATATATATATATATATATAAATATATCAGTTTTGCTCTCATTTTTACCGAATCTAGTGCCAATTGAATCGCTGTTGCATAAAGAAGTCATTTCTTAGATTATTTATGTAAGTTCTTGAAACCTCTCAGTTTTATTTTGTTTATGAATTTTCCCAGCCATTTAATTTGGTTTATATCTATGCAGTACATGCGTGTCTATACATGCAGTACAGATGAATAATTGTAATCATTTTTCACCAACAGCTGCTCCGGGGTGTGTATGCCGTCCATATTGTGATGATTGTAAGGGCGTTCTATCACCGCCAGCTGCATTCCGTGGCCGCCTGGTTGTTGGCCCAAACTACACAGGTAAACACATTATTATTATTATTGTTATTAGAAAGAGAGCATACTTTTTACACGCACTTACCAATTACCATAAGGGACCCTGCTACCAACCACTTCCGTGATCGTGTTGGCCTAAAACATAAGCGATCTAATTGAAAACATGGGATAAAATTGTTAGGCTTGTTTGCCAATTTAGGAAGGGTTTTTTTTTTTTTTTTTTTAATTCAAAAGGTGGGGATAAAAAGAAGTTTTTGTGAAGAGTGGATAACAAAAAAGTTTTCTTATCAAATATGGTTAGAAATAACCATTTCTACTACAGGATTAAGAGAGAGTTTTTTAGGTTATTTTTCCATGCATCTTTTTTTCAGATGCTTGGTTATGGCTGGGCTGGTATATTTAGGAATATCCTGGTTGACTCCCCACTATATGTGGTGGCCTGAAAACATGATTGCAGTGTCTCTGTTCAGTTGTCTCTATCTAACATTCTTGTATTTTTTCTGAACAACTTGGAAAAGGCCTGCAGTCCCTTGAGCATAAAGTTATAGTACAGTAGAGACAACAAACAAGACCCTAATTAAACTTCTTTTCCCCATTCTAAAATGTTAATAAAATGAAATCTTATTTGAATGAACTTCTTTCTATTAATTAAGGGCTAATTCATTGTTGATTCTTTGTTGATCTCCGAACATATACTGTCAAATTCTTCATTCTTTCATTTCTGCAACCATTATCTTTTTATTCTCACTTGCACGTTTTCAATTTTCTTTCTGTAGTTTATTTGTATTTTTTCTATGTTGTAAAAAATTTGCTGATTCAGTGTTCTGTTTTTTTTGTACTAAACAAATAGAGGCTAGTTGCTATGCTTGAAGAGAAGTCCCATTTGACATCTGTTCTACAATCTCTCGGATGCATAGCCCAAGCTGCTATGCCAGTTTTTGAAAACAAGAGAAAGCAAGATTCAGAAGTTCATTAAGTTAAACATATTGGACATTGGACATGTTTGCCGTTAGAAATGCGAAGATGTTTCATTTTATTTTTTAGTCTCTTGTTTTTAGTGTTGAACTGTTCATGGATGCTATTGTTGGAAATTCTTAATTATATTGGAGTATTAATTTTTAATTTATTTGTTAAAATAATCAATATATTCATTATTGGCAATTTTGGTGCACTTGCTTTCATTTCTTTTTTTTTTACTACTTTCTAGAAGGTATTTTTTCAAGAACCGACGTAAATGTCCGTTCTGGAAAACAGACTTTCTAGAAGGTATTTTTAAAAACCTCCTTAAAATTGCTGCATTCTACGGCGGTTCCAAAAACCGCCGTTAAATCCCACTTTTTTATGGCGGTCGATATAACGGCGGTTCAAAAACTGCCGTTAAATCATTGCTCTGCAGTAGTGTATAAGTGTTTTTGTTCTTTCACACACACGCGCGTATAAGAAAAAACAAAAACAAAATAAAAATAAACTTGAACAATATATATATTTTTTCCTTTTCCCTTTCCACCGGTGCTCAAAACCACCCTTCCTTTCTTGCCATTTCCCTTCCCTCTTCAAATAATGTAAATATTACTCCCTCCGGTTCATATTAATTGTCGTTTTATAAGTTATATTTTGTTTCGAATTAATTGTTGTTTTGGAACTTTTACCTATTTTTTTCAATTTTATCTCTACTCATTTAAAGAAACAAAATAAATTTATGGTAATAAGATAATTATTAGTAAAGAGGTAAGAGAGTTTAATGAGGAATATTATTAATTGATTAAGGGTGTATTAATCGAATCACATGTTCCTTAATTATAGACATAAATTCTAAAATGACATTTAATAAAAAAATGGAGGGAGTATTATGTGCGTAGGTTGATCTTGAGTTGAAGAAAATACACCAATTTCTTTTATTGGTATTAACCTCGTGAGGCGGGTCTATAGGTGGGTGTTTCGCTCAGAAAATTACCCAACCAAGGATGACTGCTTTCACCTAGAATATTCTAATCTTCCCTAAGAATAGCCTGACCTGCACCACAAAACACGTTAGAAAGGGCCACCAGAGGTTTTCCGGTGGAGACCTCTCCGATACTTAAGTCAGCTAAGCATTTTGTATATTTTAGTGAAAACAAGAAGAATGCGCAATAAATGTCATACCTCTCTCAGCCTTGGGGCTGAGATATTTATAGCTTTCTCTAGTGGGGACCTTGTCCGGGACATTGGAAAAAGAATCCACGAATCTTGGGTCATTAGGAAAATAAATGCGACAAGCGGACCCACATGTTCCCCTTCTAGAAAATCGGATGGCCTAACCTTTCTTAGGTCAGCCCTTCTACGAGACTGGCCTCCCGTCAACCCTTTCTAAAGATCCGGGTTCGATCAGAATGATCCTCGTGACTCAAGCAGATCTGACCCTTCTACATCTCATCCGAGAATTCAGGTCAAGTCAGGATCCCCAATCAGGGTAATCCCTCCAACTCTTGTCAATTTTTACTATCTTGACCTTATCCAGGTCTTCCCCAATCCCGGTCTCCTTATTAAGGTCATATCAACTCGTCTCCCCCAAAATGGTTGGGGTAGATCTGTATATTTCCATGTCTTCTTTTAGGAGCAACTAGGGTTCCACGCGCTTTTCCAAATTTCCGTATCTTTACAAATCCCGAAAAGTCTGCCTCTTGATCAGGTCGAATCATTGTGGATGACCTGTAACATATCATATTCAGCGATGGTTGGCGTTCCAAATCACCACCTAGGGTACTGTTTCCTCTGACAGGCATTAAATGTGGGAGTCCCATTAAAATCCCTCTTTTCTATGAAACCAATTTTTCAAAAACCTTCTTTTCTTCTCCCTCAAGGCTTACTTTTATTTCTCACTCTCTTATATTCTCCAGAGAAAATATTTTCACTCTCGCTCTCTCTCTTAAACAGCGGTTGAGATCTTCGAGCTTGACTCTTTCCAACTATTTCCATCACCAGGTACCCTTCCAATCCCTTTCTTTTCATAAATGTCTACTCAATCCTCTTCTTCTCCTCCTACTCCGGCCGCTGTGGCGTCTTCCGATACGTTGTCCAATTCCTCCACCGCAAATTCCTTCCTCTCCTTGCCATCGTCCTTTGAATATCCGCCTCCTATTCCCGGCCACTCCAATATTTCCTCCATTCTTAGCGATAAATCCGTCGAGGAAATCCATTATAAATATAAGATTCCCGAGGAGTTTTCTCTAGTCAACCCTCGGCCCGGCATTTTGGCGTGCCAAGCGCTGGCCGATCACCTAAATTTCTTCGCCGATCAGTTTCAGGCGGGTTTGCGCCTCCTCGTGAACCCTCTGATGTTGGAAATCGCTCGTCATTATAAAATCCATGTTCATCAATTTGTTCCCAACTCTTTCCGAATTAACATAGGCTATAACCTGGCCATGCGGTACGCCGGCCTGGACCCTTCAGTTAAAACCTTTTAACATCTCTTCCAGGCCTAAAGCTCTCCCCCGGGCTGCTTTTACCTATGCGCCAGACTTGGCGTTCAGTTTCTGAGTGGAATCCCTTCCTCCAACAAAGCTTGGAGGAAGAAATTTATATTCGTGCACTGCTCTGAGGACTGGGGCTTTCCTTCAAAGCCTATTGAAAAGCTACCACCTTAGCAACACCTGCCTGTGGGAGACAGGTCTTATCGGCTGCAAAAAATAATTTCCACCCTTAATGAAAACGTTTTCCATCTCTCCCAACTCATTCTTCCCTTTGTTTTTGGTTTTTTTAATGAGCGAGAAGAGACAGGTACTCTAACTCGCGAGACTGGTAAACCATTTTCCTGCCCTGACATCTTTATCTTGTCTTGCATTATTATTTGTAGTCAACTGATTCTTTTTTATTTTTAGCGAATATGATGCAAAGAATTATAGCAGCCCGCCAACAAGGGTCAGGGGCAGCCCAGAGCAGAGACCCTAGGAGACTGGTCCTTCCTCCTCGGCAGGGAGAGGCTCTGGCTCTCCCGGGGAGATATGACAGAGCTGCCCCCGCGGCTAAGAGGGCAAGGATTACCCAGGGCAGAGCGATTATTTCAGTGTCTGCGCCATCCAACCCCAACTCATTCATGGGCAATGTCATGCCTCCGATCGGCGAGCCTTGTATAATATTTCAGATCATGAGCTCCTGGAATCGTGGTGCCAGGATGAGTCCCGGGTAAATTCCTCTTCTCCTAGCCCCCCTTTTTTCTTCTTCTCTCTCGTTTTTTTTCAACATTTTTCGCAATTAGACAGCTGCCAAGAAGTCTATTCTGGTATCTTGAGCAATGAGTTCCATGATGAACTCTGACCTGGCCCGAGAGCATAAGGCGCTGCAAGAGAAAGAGAGGCGCTTGCATGTTCTAGCTAAGGAGCGAGGGTCTGAGCGGAAAAAGCACAAAGCTGAGATGGCGGAGATGAAAAAGGCTGAGGCAAAAGTCGTTGAGATGGCCCGTAGTGAGGCACGAGATGAAGCTCTAGTTGAGGCTAGGAGCTTGGCTGATGGGATCCTGGACAAAGCTCTGGAAAGATAGGAGTCGGAGTTTCTGAACTCCGAAAAGGGGTTAAAATTGATCCAGCATACCCGAGAAGTGGCCCACTAATCTTTCCTGGGATCTGAAAAGCTCTATGCATTTCTTGTCCCATAGGCAATGGCCTACTACCACTTTGGCCTAGATGTGCAGACCCAATGAACCACAGATCACCCTGACCTTCCCTTTGACCGAAATCTACACCTCAAGATGCCTCCCAAGTCAACTTCTTTCAATCATGTGCCCGAGCAAGATCATCTGCACAAGCTTGGGGCACCTGAGTTTGCTGAGCACGTCCTCGCCACCCTTTATGCTCTCGAACCAGAGCAGTCTCAGCCAGACCAGGCCTTCACCCTTGCTCTTCCTACATCTACTCCTTCCCCCACCTTCGCCGGTCTGGGCGAGTTTCCTGGTGGGGCCTCCCCTGGAGATTTGCCCGCTGAGGAAGTCGTGGATCAACTGGCGGCAGAGTTGGACACGGAGGCTTAGATGCAGTATAGACTGGCCTACTTTTGTCATCTTTTGTCTTCCAAATTGATCTATACTATGTCGTTTTCCAGAACAATAATCTTGTTCTTTTTTAGGGTTTCCATGAATTACGGAAACCCTAAAGTTTTTATGAATGCTTTCTTTATATATACTCATTGTTGAGCCACATTTTATACATATGCATTTTCGCCTGCTCTTTTCTCACTTCATTATGGCCTCTTCACCATCACTCGAGATTGAAGTTCTCAAAAAGAAAAATCTTTCCTTCTTCAACGAAAATTTTCAACTCTCCGAAGAAAATGCTCAACTTCAGGAGAAACTTCTGCAGATGCGCAAACTGTTGGAACAGAAAAGGCAGAAGAAACAATTTTACAAACGGGTATGGGCGGAGCTCTGCTTAATCAACCGCCAACTCCAGGATGAGAAGGTTGATCTTCTTGAATCAGTAAGTCGATTAACCACCGCCGCCGGTGAAGCCCATTCTGCAACCGACTGGGCAAGCAGGTACCGTCAACACCTCCATGCGACTGAGCGCGAGCTCTGGCATCTCAGATGAATCTTATCTTCCAATAAGAAGATCTCTTCCCATACATGATGTTTTCGTGTCTTGATATATTTCTCACTTTTCTGGCGGTTTTCTCCAACCGTTATGTATATGCAATCAAAGTTGTGGAGTTAATAAAATATTTGCTATGTTTTTGATTATTCTTGCACTCCTGGTTCAAATATCTATTTTTTGATCCATTTGGCCTTATGCTTTGAAATTTCTTGGACAATCAAGTCAGGACTGTCATTGGCATCTGCCTTTATCTTTTCCGTAGCCCACTTATTGTGTTGTAGGAGTCACAAAGTGTAAGCCGTCATTGTTTTCACCAAAGTCTTTAGCGATGGCCCAAAATTTTGTTCAACCAATGGCTCGGGATAGTATTGTGGATAATTGAAGCGCGATCCATCATTTCCTAAAGGTTGCCTCTCCATTTCATACCTAGCATCATAAGAATAAAACTAGTGAGAGTACGCTGCCATTCTAAAAGAAAATTAAAGGATTTTTGATTTTTTTTGTTTAAAATTTAAAAACGTAAAATAATAAATACGTAAAAATCACAGCTTAAATGCACCACTCCCCGGCAACGACGCCAAAATTTGACCGCTCGTCGTTAAAGCATCAAAAATAATATTTATAAAGCCCTTGACTTTCCTCTACTAACTAGTAGCAGTGGTAAGCAAGGGTCGATCCCACGAGGAGTGTGGATTAATTTGTGATTATTCGTATTCAAATGAAATAACAAACGGGGGTAGAGATGATAAACTAACTAAATACTTAAATAAATAAAGATAACAATCAAATAACGAAACAAATAAATAAAGCTTCTAGTCCTAGTTCCGTTTCCACCCTCGTTCCACTCATCTAACCAACCACAATATCATAGTCCATTCTTCATATTCGACTAAAAACCATGGGTAACAATAAGCTCTGTTACTCGAATTCACTCTTACCGTATACTCAATTAAAATAAGCTATTTAATTAATTCTAATTATTTAATAACCTAGAATAAGCTCTCTAGATTCAACCCAACAACAGCATTAATATCTAGGCAAATAGGTTAATCTAAGCAATAAATGCATAAGCTCAGTTTATTCAACCTATGTTGTGTTACCCCTAATGATACGAGACCTTTAGTTGCTTCAGAGAAATCGAAACTATGACAATTACACGGGAAGTAGTTCTCTTTCTAGAAATTGATAACCAAATCCCTAATCTAGGTGGCCAATCCAAATTAAGAATTAAGCAATCATGTCATGAATTTATCATGGAAATAAATAAGATAACACAAGCAATCGCATATGAAGAACGAAAGATAATTTTTCATAAATTAATTAAAACATAGTTTCACGAGGGTTTCAACATCCCTAGAACTAGATAAATCAATCGCTCTCTAATGGAGTTCATGAAATAATAGAAAAAATAAATAACAAAAACATAATTCCAAGATAGAAATGGATAAGAAAGCTTAGATCTTGAATCTTGAGTCTTCAATCTTCAAGCTCTTGATGGATGGTTGAATTGGGCTCCTTTTGGTGCCTTGGAACCCTAGGATTAATGTGTTAGCCGTTTCTGATGTTTAAGGGAGGATTTATAGGTTTAAGAAGTCTTGGGCAATAAGAAACCCTTAAAACCGCGTTTTCTGGGCAGTTGCGTCGACGTTGCGTCGATCGACGCAACAGAGAGTTCGTGGGCAAGTGCATCGGCCAGACTTACTATAACGGTTCTGGAGTCAACCGACGTCAACGGGTCGACGCGGGCGGGCTGGTCGGCAGCGCTCGACAGGACTAGTCGGCAGTGTTCGGCAGGCTCAACAGGATATTATAACGGTTCTTGACTGGCAGTGATGTCAGCTGTTCCCTGCTTTCTATAACGGTTGATCCCAGCGATAACTCATCTAGATAGCCCATAATCGTCCTTTCTTTGCCAATTCACTCGTTTTGTCTCTCGTTTCCTCGTGCAACTCTCATGCATTCTTCAACTCACCAATTTAACACCTAATTACTGCAAAATAGATCAAAAACACACAATTGGTGCTCGACTACTCATAATAATAAATATGCGAGAAATAAATATATATAAGAATATTAAGCACATAAAAATATAGGAATTAAACCATTAAATAAAGCACAATTTCTCGCCTATCAAATTCCCCCAAACTTAAACCTTGATTGTCCTCAATCAAGCATAGAATTAAAGCATAGGACAAACATAATATTAGTAAGTCACTCAAATTGACCAAATGAACTCATCCGGACTCTAGACACCATTATATTTCTAGAAATCGCAAGCGTTTCATATATTGACCTAAGTAATCCCAGCAGTTAGGCAATCCCTTTTTATATACGCTACGTCAATGTACTGTGGTGCCCCCTCGCTACTCAATGATTGGACTCTATCCATTGTTGGTCACGATCAAATATCTCGTCCTCTACCATTTATTTATTTATTATATATATATATATATATATATATATATATATATATATATATATATATATATATATATATATATATATATATATATATATATTTTCAGTTGAGGCCCGCAGCTCCGCACTACCGTTCTTGACTTAACTTTGCCATGTTAATATATTCTTGATTCATTCAGTTTATTGCCATGAGTTGATGATTATGATTCTTTTATGTTTCATAAACTTCTTCGATATAATGTGGCAAGATTATTGTTTTGACTATGCCAATATATAATTTGGTACTCATATTATTTTCTTTCCGATCATTTTGGGCCTTAATATTTTATTTGGGCCTTTTGTGTTATTCTTCCTTGTCTTTGTTTTTTTCTGATTTTTAAAAGTGCAATTTTGGAAGCTGGCCTTCAAGGTTCCAGATCCTTCCTCTCTTTTCTACGGCCTTTTCACCCTATTTTCGAGGCACTCTCATCATCTTCTTCCTTTTTCTTTTTATGAGGCTGTGATGATGTTACTTGATTATTCTGAGTTTTCTCAAACTTGATATAATGGGGTGAAACCTAGCCCTTGTCTTGGCGGGGCGACACGGATGACATATGAGATTTTGTGGGATTCTGGTTTGTGCATCTCTCTATCTTCGATGCAACCATGATTTTGCATCTATGGCGTGGCGATGGTTCTTATATTCGTCTGACAATTCTATATATATACTTCTATAATAAAGTTGGTTTGCAGCACCATTTGAACACCATTTGCCAGTGTTTAATTGGAGGGGCTGGTGTTTTGGGCTTTAATATTTATTTGGGATTTTTGTGTTATTTTTCTTTGAGCTTTGTTATTTCTTTTTTTCCAAATACAATTTTGAAAACTGGCCTTCAAAGTTTTGGATCCTTCCTCTCTTTTCTATGTAGGTTTTTCACCCTATATTCGAGGCACTCTCATTAGCTTCTTCCTTTATCTTTTTTGTAAAGCTGTTATGGTGTTACTTGATTATTCAGATTTTTCTCAATTTTGATATAATGGGGTGAAACCTTGCCCATATCTTGGCGGGGCGACCTGGATGGCATATGAGATTTTGAGAGATTTTGTTTTGCGCATCTCTCTATCTCCGATGCAACCGTGATTTTGCAGGCATGGCGTGGCGGTGGTTCTCTTATCCGTCTAACCAAAAATCCGAACCTCGATTTTATTATAGAAGTATAGATATAAAAAGAAAGAAAGGCAAATAGTTGTCGTCTTTTCTTTAGGATGATGAGTGCAACTTGCAGAGAAGCTTTCTGTTTTCGTGGTTGATTTTATTTTATACAATTTTGTGCTTTTTTTTGCCCAAGTTTTTCCCCACACCATGTCACGTGTGATTCTTCTAAATCAGAATTCAAACATTACAAGGAGAACGCAACTTGTATTCAACCCATTTTTTTCACGCACAAAAGAACAAATAAAAAGGAATTGAACCCAAGTTTTTTTACACACAAAAAATAAATAAAAAGAATTATCCTTTCATCCCATATGAAACTTTGTTCTTCTTATTCTTATTTTTCTATTTTTTTAACTTTTATTAATGTTTAAATTATATTTATGATTTGTTTTAGGTTGGTGAATTATGTAATTTGTTATAGGTAATTGTTCACTACATTGTGTTCTTACTTAATTTTGTAATATTGAGGTGTAATTCCTTTGGTGATTGAAGTGGACTCAAGGGTATTTTCTTAAGATTTCCAGCCTTTTGTTTTCATTGTATTCTTCAAATTTCCTATATAAAACTTTGATATCTTCAGGCCATAAACTCAACTAACAGGGGTTGAATTCATTTATTGATGTGGCCTGAATAGCCAGACCTTGATAGGGGTAGATCTAAATGATGATTATTAAGGAAAAGCCAGAAGACTTGGCTAGACGAGTCTTATGGAAGGCCTGACTTGGTCTTCTCTGAAAAAGGGGTCAGAGATATATCGAAAGAGAGATCAGCACAGCTCAGGAATTGTACTGACCTGGCATGTATTCTCCCATGAGATAACCTGGAGAGAGCAGGATCAAGGCAGGTCTGATACCCTAACCTATGTGATAACCTGGAGAGAGCAGGATCATGACAGGTCTGGTATCCTGATCTCCTAAAAGGTAACAGGTGGGATCACTTATCGGAATTAGTTGCGTAACGGCCCTTGATTCGCGATCGGTGTTTCCGAGATCTCGGATGGGGTCCCTGCTGAGGAAAACTATAAATACCCCAGCCTCAAGGCTGGGAGAGGTATGTCATTCTTGTGCGTTCTTTTCCTTGCGCACTAAAACACTCCATATTTCTTATCTGACTTAAGCATCGGAGAGATTTCCACCGGAAAACCTCCAGTGGTCCTTTTCTGACGTGTTTTTGGGTGAAGGTCAGGCTTACACAAGTCAAAGGTTCAAATCCAGGTGTAGTCAAGTTTTCTGGGTGAAACAATTGGCTCCGTCTGTGGGAACTTCGTTCAAAGCTAAGACGTGAGTAACACATGGATTCAGCAGGGCTCCAGCAAAATTTAGTGGCGGATTTGGGTGGTACAACTTGCTCTGCCATGCCGTGGGGTATGTCAAAGCCCACGGGAGCATCAACGACAGGACCAGCAGAGACAGGGCCATCGGTAACGGCCGGGACAGGCACCACGCAGCCCCCCTCCGGTGGATCCACACCTGCTGATGGTGGATCGCTGAATGAAACTTTCCTTAGGCAGTTGTCTGAGCTCATCGGAGTGGCTATGGAGGTGGCTGTAGGGAAAAAGTTCGCGGAATTCTCGACGCCCCCGTCCAAAGATCCCCCGTCCCAGAATGTCCCGCCGTCGGAGACAGAGCTACCGCGGGCCCAGCGCACGGCCAGGACTCCTCTCCGGGATGAGGAAGAGAATTTTTCAGCTTCTGCAAGCGAAACTTCGAGCCAAACCAACCCGGACCTCACCGAGCAGATGCAAAATCTGCAGAAAGAGGTCAGGGAATTCAAGAAAAAAATAGCGGGTACAGGGATGGCGCCGGCATGAAGAGGCACGCCGTTCACTGAGGATCTTATGCGCGATGTTGTGCCAGCCTCCTATAGATCTCTAGGTTTTGAGTATAGCGGGACAACAGACCCATGGGATCACCTGAGCCGTTTTGAAATTGCAGCAGTTGTGCATAAATTCTCAGACGCGGTCATGTGCCGGGTCTTCCCAATGACTTTGACTAAATCATCCAGCTGCCGCCACGTTCTATCAGCAACTTTGACGAATTCAGCTCGGCATTTCAGCATCAGTTCACCAGCTACAGGAAATATCAGAAAATGCCGCTGGAGCTGTTCAGTCTGAAGCAGAAGGAGAATGAGAGCCTACGTGCTTATATCAATCGGTTTACAAATGTGAAGCTGGAAGTGCCATCGGCATCGGAAGAGCTCCTGGTTAATGAATTAGCACAGGGGCTCAGAAGAGGAGAATTTTTCCAGTCGCTGGTTGTGAAGCCAACCCTGAAGTTTGGAGAACTCTTAGAAAGGGCAGAGAAGTACATTCATTTGTAAGAGGCCCTGAAAATCAAGGTGGAAGGAGAGAATAAAAGAGATAGGTATGAAAGAGAGGACAGAGTGCGATAAAGAGGTCCAGGCCAGACCAGGCTGGAGGACGACCTCGCTTTGACAAACACACGCCCCTGGCGACCCCTCAGGGGGAGATCTTGCAGGCGATCGAGATACATCTCGATCTCAAGTGGCCTAAGACTTACTCTCAGAATCCAAGAAAGGAAAGGTCTGACCGATTCTGTAGGTACCATAATGAGTATGGCCATGATACAGACCAGTGTACCCATCTTAAGGACGAACTATAGAGAATGGTGCAGATTGGGCACCTCAAAGAATATGTGCGGATGAGGAGAGAAGAGTCCAGGTCAGGCTACCACGGTCGTGATCGGCCCCAGGGGAGCAAACAAGAGCAGGATAATAGGCGGAATGGTGGAAAATGAAATGATCAGGCCCAGATCATACGAGGAGAAATCCAAATGATCACTGGTGGTGAGTGGGATGAGCACTCTAAGCGAACTCAACACAGCTATGTCTGAGATGCAAGAGATCTGGTTAGAAGGACACGTGAGGTGGGGCAGATAGCACCGAGTCAGAGCATATGTTTTGGCTCTGAAGATGAGGATGGTATCCTGGCGCCTCACATGGATGCCTTGGTCATAACGGCAACTATCGTGAATTACAATGTCAAGCGAGTATTTGTTGACATAGGAAGCTCCACCGACATCTTTTTCTATGATTGTTATCGGCATCTTAGGCCGGATGTGGAATTGGAGGAAGTGACAACCTCATTGTTAGGGTTTGCAGGGGGGGCTCTGAAACCCTTGGGAGCAGTCAGACTTTTGGTAACACTGGGGGAAGAGCCATATAGAATGACTAAGATGGTACGGTTCTTAGTGGTAGATGCACCATCTTCATACAACGTTATGCTAGGACGACCATCCATGAGCCAATTCCAAGCGGTGGTTTCAGTATACCTTATGAAGATGAAGTTTCTCGTGCAGGATGGAACGGGCGAGGTCAGGGGCGACCAGTATGCGTCCAGGAATATGTATGTTGAGTGCGTCCGACGTAATGAGGAAGAACGGCAGAGCAAGAGAGCTAGGGTGGAGAGAGCACAGCCAGAGCTGGCTCCGAGAGAAGAAGGACTGATAATGGTAGAAATGGTTCCGGGGGATGATAGCAGAATGGTGCGAGTGGGAACAAAGTTAAGCCCAAAAATCTTGGTAGACCTGGTCCAATTTCCGAGGAGTAATGCGTATGTCTTTGCCTTGTCTCCTCAAGACCTCGTGGGTATAGACCCGACATTCGTTGAACACCACCTCAATATCAGCTCTGGAGAAAAACCAGTGAAGAAGCGAAAGCGTAATTTCGGGCTGGAAAAGGGAGGCAATCATTGAGGCTGAGGTTGAGAAACTGTTGAAAGATAAACACATCCAGGAAATACAATTTCCTGAGTGGCTCTCTAACGCAGTACTGGTCCCTAAAACCCTAGACGATTGGCGCATGTGTATATATTTTCGTGATCTCAACCGCGCTTGCCCCAAAGATCATTATCCTCTTCATAGGATAGAATAATTAGTTGACTCCACGTCTTGATGCGAGGTATTAAGCATGATGGACGCCTCACAAGGCTATCACCAGATCAGTCTCGCAGAGGAGGACTGGAAGGGGTTAGTTTTATAACCCCGAAAGGAACGTACTGTTACGTGGTCATGCCATTTGGGCTCAAAATGCAGGTGCCACGTATCAGCGACTGGTAGATAAGATGTTTAAAACGCAGTTGGGGAGGAACATGGAGACATACGTGGATGACATGTTAATCAAAAGCGTGAAGGCGACCTCGCATGTGGATGATCTAAGAGAAATCTTTGATACCCTGAAGATGTACAGGATGAAGCTTAACCCCAAGCAGTGCCTGTTCAGGGTCAGAGCTGGAAATTCCTGGGGTATATGGTTACGGAGAAAGGGATCGAGGCTAACCTGGAAAATATACGAGCCATCATGGACATGCAGGCACCAAGAAACATCAAGGAGATGCAGTGCATGGCAGGACAAATCAATGCTTTGAGTAGATTTGTCTCGCGCTCAGCTGAGAAGAGCTTGCCATTTTTTCAAGCCTTGCGTAAAAAGGCTAGATTTTAGTGGAGTGATGAGTGTGAGGAAGCATTTCGGATGTTAAAATAACACCTAGCGGGCATGTCGTTGCTCACAAAACCAATCCAGGGCGAACCTTTGATCCTGTACCTATCGGTAGGAGAGCAGGCTGTCAGCTCTGTCTTGCTTCAAGAGGAAGGCAATGTACAAAAGTCGGTGTACTATTGGAGCAAAGTATTACACGACGCAGAGACTCGGTATGTAGAGGTGGAATGAGCGATGCTAGCTCTGGTCGGCACAGCTCGCAAACTGCAACCATACTTTCTCTCACATAATATAATAGTATGGACTAACCTACCGTTGAAAGCTATCATGGATGAGCCAGAGGCGTCAGGACGGCAGAATGGATAATTGAGCTCAGCGAGTTCGACATAACCTTTGAAGCCAGAACAGCTATTAAAGCTCAGGCACTGGCTGACTTCATGCAGGAAATGACTAGCTCTCACGGGGACAAAAAAGAATGGATGATTTTTACGGATGGTTCGGTAGGAAACCAGGGCTGTGGTGCAGGAATAATATTAATTGATCCAGCAGGTATAGCTACTGAGTATGCAGTGCGGGTGAACTATGCTCTGTCCAATAACGCGGCTGAGTATGAGGCCCTTTTGAGAGGAGTTCAAATGACAAAAGACTTGGGGGAAGAGCAAGTGTGTACAAAGGTTGATTCGCAGCTGGTGTGTAGGCAAATAAGTGATGATTTTGAGACGAGAGATGAACACATGCAGAGATATCTATCTCGGTTCAAGGAACTAGCCAAGGATATGAAGGCCCTGACTGTCCTTCAAATTCCTTGGGAAGAAAATGGGAGAGTAGACTATTTGGCTAAGGTAGCCAGCTCAGCTGTCGATTGCCAGGAGAGAATAATCACTTTATTGATGGCCGACAATGAATTTGGGACAAAACTGGTATGTTCGGTGGAGGAAGGAGAGGACTGGCGCTCTCTCATCAAGACATATCTGGAAAAAGGAGAGCTTCCAGATAAAATAAAATGGGACTGAAGGTGAGAACCAGGTCTGCCCAATTCTATTTGATTAAGGGGACGTTGTTTTGGCGAGGATTCGGGCAGCCCCTATTGCGCTGTCTAAATTTAAAAGAGGGCACTCATATCCTTAAAGAAATCTACGAGGGCTGCTGTGGTAACCATATGGGGGCAAGGGCCTTGGCCAGTAAAGTAATGCGAGCTTGTTATTTTTGGCCATTGCTACGGAGAGAGGGTGAGGACTTCGTTAAGAGATGTGTGAAATGCCAGAAAATGTCTTCCTTGACTCACCAACGAGCAGAGGAGCTCGTGACAATGAGCTCTCCCTGTCCCTTTGCGAATTGGGGGATAGACCTGGTCGGCCCATTCCCAATGGCTCCAGCCTAGAAGATAATTTTAATCATAGCCATCGATTACTTTAGCAAATGGGTTGAATCCTAGGCTCTGGCAAAAATCTCGGAAGAGGTGGTGATGGGGTTTATCTGGAAAAATATTGTATGTCGGTTTGGTGTCGCAAGGGTTATGATCTCAGATAATGGTACCCAGTTCATGGGAGCCAAAATTATGGTTTGGTGCGCCAAAATGAAAATCCAGCAACACTTCACATCTGTTTACCACCCTCAAGTAAATGGACAAGTCAAGGTGACCAATCGCATCTTTGTCCAGAGACTCAAGGCATGCTTAGAGAGATTAGGGGGTAAATGGGTGGAAGAGCTAAGTGCAATACTCTGGGCCTACCGAACTAACCCTAAAGAAAGCACGAGTGAAACCCCTTTCAGCTTGGTATATGGAATGGATGCCTTCTTCCCCTCGGAGATCAGCATTGAAACCCACCGAATACAAAACTTCAATGAAAATCACAATAACGCATTGGTGCAAGATGCGCTAGCTCTAATCTAAGAGAAAAGAGACTAGGCACCGATTAGGATGGAGCATGTGCGAGGATGAATTCGGGAAGCTTATAACAAGACAGTCCGGAAGAGGTATTTCCAGGTGGGAGATCTGGTCTTACGAAGGGCTGACCTGGGAAAGGCCAAGGGAAAGCTGGATGCTATATGGCAAGGGCCATTTTGGGTCACACAGGTCTTGGCAGGTGGCGCTTACAAGTTAGAGGAATTAGTTGGGGCCGAGATACCCCGAGCATGGAATATCTCGAATTTGCGTAAATTTTATGTCTAATATGATTTTTACAAAGTTTGTTTATATAATGATAATACAGGTTTATTCTTGTTTTTATAAAAAGTGGCTTTCTCTAACGCCAAGATTCGCTAAGGGCGGATGCCCTATTTTCCTGACCTGGTTGTCAGTTAAATCCAAGATTGGCCAAGGGCTGATGCCCCATTTTCCTAACCTGATTGTCAGTTAAAGCCAAGATTGGCTAAGGGCGGATGCCCCATTTTCCTGACCTGATTATCAGTTAAAGCCAGAATTGGCTAAGGGTGAATGCCCCATTTTCCTGACTTGATTTGTCAGTTTAAGCCAAGATTGGCTAAGGGCGGATGCCCCGAAATTCCTGACCTGATTGTCAGATGAAGGCAGGATTGGCTAAGGGCGGATGCCCATGAAAATTCCTGACCTGATTGTCAGATGAGGCAAGGATTGGCTAAGGGCGGATGCCCATGAAAATTCCTGACCTGGTGGTCAGATGAAGCCTGGGTTGGCTAAGAGCAGATGATCATGAAAATACTTGACTTTATTTTTAGTTTTAAGCCAGATCTAGCCGATGGCGGATGCCCCAATTCACCAGACCTGATGGTAAGTTCAAAAGCCAGGATTGGCTTAATTTGAAAGCCCTAATTTGCTTGATTTAATTGAATAGATAAATAAGAATCAGTTGAAATTCTCGGAGAAAATACTATTTATCATAAAATTCTGGCAATACAAAGGAAATTGCACACGCCTTCTACGAAAATTGGAAAAATTGATTACAACTGCAGGAAATAAAAAGAAGAAAGAAATTCGAAAAGCCTAGAAGCATTTATCCATGAGAAGTAGAAGCCCTTCGATCAGAGGCCAGAAGGCGGCGGACACGCCATAGCTCACGTTCAGTTTCATGGTAGCACTGCCGATACTTATCGGCTCGCTCAAAGATGGCATGGGATTCGCCGGCAGCGATGGTCATCCAGTTCACCGACTCCATCAAGTCGACCTTCTCTTCTTGCAGCTGAAGATTCAGCTGGCGTAGCTCGGCCCACTCTCGCTTATAGTGGCACTTCTTCTGTCGTTTCATCTCTAAGAGCCGGTACATGTAGCTGATTTTCTCCTAGAGAACAGACAGTTTATCTGAAAGCTTAAAATTTTCGACGAACAGAGAGAGGTTCTTTAGTTTCACAGAGTCAAGTTCTTCGAGAAAGGAAGGAGAAGCCATTACGGAAATTGAAATATAACAAATCATACACGCACATATATAAAGGAAATGGAAGCACGTGCCAAGGAATAAAAAGTACTAGGATTTCTGGAAAATCAGGAAACCCTAGAATCACAAGAGTCATTACACGACAAAGAACATTCATTGTCATTAAAAGACTGTTCAAGCGTACAAGTCCAAAAAATATAAAGACAGACCAGCCACACAGGCAAACAATAGGTCTGGTTAGAGAAAATAAAAGGAGCTACCCTAAATTCCAGTATCCAGCTCTTCAGCAAGTTGCTCCACCACCTCCTCTACTAGGGCACATGGTGAAGCTCCACCTGGAAGCTCACTAGACCTGCGAAGGTTGGGGAGGGAGAAGAGGCAGAAAGAGCTAAAGCAAGAGCTTGGTCTGGCTGAGGCTGCTCTGGTGCAGGAGAGCGGAAAAGGGTGAGGACATGCTCAGCAAACTCAGCTGCTCCAGTGGTATGCAGGCGCTCTCGCTCCAGAGCAAAAGTGAAAGAAGTGGGCTTGGGGGGAGTCCCCAGAGGCAGCTCTCGATCGAAAGGAACCCCGGGATGGCCTGAGTCCCACTTGGCCTGCTCATCCAGAGCAAAGTAGTAATAGCCCATGGCCTCTGGAAAAAGCAGTGAATAAAGTTTCTTGGACCCCAGGAAGGCTTTACGGGCCTCCTCCAGGGCGAGATGGACCAACCTCAAACCCTTTTCAAAGTTCAAGAATTCGGTCTCCCACCCTTCTCTGGCTTTCACCAGGGCCTCATTAGCTAAGCTCCTCGCTTACGCCCGAGCCTCATCCTGCGCTTCAGAGCGGGCCATCTCTACCACCTTTGCCTGGGCCTTCTTCACCTCGGCTAACTCATCCTTTAGCCCTTCCAGCTCACCCCTCTGCTTTTCTATCTCAAGTCCCCACTCCTTTTCCAGATCGTGAAAACGCCGCTCGTTCTCACGCAGCTCCTTATTCTCTTTAATCGCATCAAATTGTATCATAGATCTTGTGGCCCGAGTGGCCAAGATAGCCCTCTTGGAAAGAGCCTGATTACAAGAGAAGGGATTAATACTTAAGCAAATTATATAAAAGGAAGAAGAAAAGGAAGGAAGAACTTACCCGAGCCTCGTCCTGGCACCATGACTCCAAAAGTTTGCGGTCACTCATCTTCTCTAGGACCTGTTGGTCTACGGATAAGCATTGGCTGTGCATATACCAGAGAGCTAGCTCCCCTAGGCAATTCAAGACGGTATTAATAGAGGGGGTGGCACTGCGGGTGACCGGAGCTCGGGCTGTTGGGGCATGACTGCCCTGAATTATGTGGGGCCTCTTAGCCAGAGATTTATGTTGTGAGATATATTTCTAGATGCTATTTTTCACTAAGAGGAAGATTTACTTGAAGCCTAAAGAGAACTCTTAATCAAGGAAGTAGATCATGTGTGATTCGATTTGATCTTGTGTGTCGTCCAAGACAAGCAATAGCTTGTGGATCACGAAAGCCTGGAATATTTCAAATGAATTAAGTAACAATATATTAAATGCAACAACAAACCTATTTTTTTGGGACACTCAAAATAGTAAACAAAGTCAATCTTGTTGAAGGAAAAACACAGTAAGATGTAATATGGAAACATGTATTTGATACACCTATATAAAGGGAGTGTTTGATGAATTAGAGAACCCTAATTTCTACCTTCTCCTTCGTCTCCTTTATGTATTATTCTTATGATTTTATTTTTACACGTTATTAGCACGAAACTCTAACCTATTGAAAGTGATCGACAAATAAGCCTCCATAACCAAAGCAACAATTATGCAATTTTTGTACGTCAAAATCTAACTGCGCTGTATGTTTGAAAAATCAGTTTTTTGTGTTTGAACCTTTGGATTGTGTTCCAATTTTTACATCAACTTTAAAACATATTTAATTATGGTTTGAATGGTGGATATTGAATTCGGAGACACAAGGAAATATATATATATAATATTTCGAACGAAACAGATTTTGTTTTCAGAATTTTCAGTGCAGCATTTTTCAAAATAAGATTTCGCATAACCGAACCATTGGATCAAGTCAAAATTTGGATATATTACTCCAAACATATACAAATTCAATATGAGTGGTGGAGATCTTAATATGAGGTCTGAAGAATTCTATAATAAATTTTGAACAGCGCTAATCCTATTTCCTAAAACTCTCTATTTAGTTTCTTTTAAAAATTGAATTACATACAATCGGACCGTCGGATGAAACTGAACTTTGGATATAATGTTCAAAACGTATTGAGGTCAAATCTGTACTGTGGATATTGGGTTTGGATCTTTCTATAATTAGAAACTTATTGCAATGACAAAATTCAAGTAATGTCATAGGAAAGAATCGTGTCTTTACTCCAAGGTAATTCGAATTACTCTATTATTTATTAAATGAAAGTAATAAATATTTATTTATATGGATATATGGCATGGTATGTATTATTGTGAACTCATATACTATGCATGTATATGTATATATATTACCTATGATTATATGCACGTGATGTTATGTACAATATTGACAAATATGAAGTTTTGCAATACTTTAATAGTATTCATAGAGTACATAATATATTATTACTTATGTTCTTAGATGATTTATTACTTATAACTTGTAAACAAAGTCACATGATTAGAAGTTACATAATTAGATGAGAGATTGATCATAATTTTGCCAATATGTTTAGTTAATCATGAATTTAGATGAATTAATAGATTCATGTATATTGCTAATTCTCTTCAAGCTAATTTTATAAGCTACTTTCAATATATGTATCATTGATTTTACATTTTCATATTTTCATGAGAATGAAAGTTCATGAGCGATAAAGAGTTGTATAAATAAGGCTTATGATAAAGTATATCCACATAATATCAAAGAAAGATTATGACATTTATTCTTCAAATTCATTATCTAAAGAAAATTGATTTAAATAACTCAATTTAATTCAAATAATATACTCAAAGAAAATTGAGCACTGCCATCATTCATTTGATGTGAAAAATAGTGTAACTACAATTCCACATTAATATCATACAACCCCTAACTGACAAAGAATGGTGAAACTAAGTCAAAGTCAATTCTCTAATGAATTTGAGACTACAGATTGACCCCAAATCTTATATTGGAAGTATATGCAGTCACAAAATTTCAATAAACTTTGGGATGTGCTCCAAATGAATATTTTAGGAATTTTATGAAACACTACTTTAAAGCCTAAGAATTTAGTGAAAATAAATTTGTTTGCTTGCTAAAAAGGGTCAATGACTTTGATATGTTGCAAATATAAACATGTATTACCATATGTGAAATAGAAAGTCACTTTAAATGACAATTAGTAATTGAGAGATACGATCTCACTCTTTTTTTTTTTTTCAATTGAGCAAACATACTGATGCACTTGTATAATGTTAATTATGATAGTAAATCCTTGAGAGACATGCCATTATTTTTTATAATACCAATGTTAGACCTCTGGATAAGGAAATCTCTTGAGGCTAACTAGGATAAATATATGAATAGTGGAAATAACCTCAAAGTAAAGGGGAAGTGACATGTTGATCCCTACCTATGTGGGAAGAATGAACCACAAGGTAAGATATGTAAGAGTTCGTGATATTTATTAATCGTGGTAGAATTCATGGAGATTTTCCCAATAAACTTTCTTAGTCAATGGATATCCTCTATTTTGATTGATGAAATTTGTTTATTTCTTACTTTACAAAGAACTTGTGAAAGTATAATCAATCATTCATATTAGACTATTCTATTTGGTCTTAAAGTTTATTTTGAATTAGAATTATGTGATGTGTCCTGATATAAATTAATTATTTTTTTTGGCTCATTGGTAAATTTTGCATTTCATTTTGAAGCATCCAATATAATTGAATCTATTTACCACACAGTCACATACAAGGTTCAGGAGTAAACTACTAAGATATAATGTAACATATATAAATGTAAAATATTAGAATGAAAAGTATTTTGTTCAAATATCACTGAAGAATGTGAGAATTTGTCGAGGAATAGACAATTAACGGCGGTTTTCCAGGGCTTTTAATGGCGGTTTTCGAACCGCCGTTAAATCGATTGTCGTAAATGACTACGGCGGTTCTCAAAAACCGCCGTAAAAAAGCATCACTTTTTACGGCGGTTCTTGAAAAATACCTTCTAGATAGTCTGTTTTCCAGAACGGACATCTTACAAATGTTTTTGAAAATACCTTCTAGAAAGTTTATTTTCTAGAACGGATTTTTAAAAATACCTTCTAGAAAGTAGTAAAAAAATTAAAAAAAAAAGAAATGAAAGCAGGTGCACGAAATATATTTCATATTGATTCAATGAAATATTTAAAAGAATTGACATATATACATCAATGAAATATACAATCATCCATATATACACAACCATTGAAGAAAATCTGTTTATTGGTATAATTACAACTAAATTGTGATGAGTGCATAACCTATCATGTTAGCTCGCAAGCATGTTGAGGCTCATCCTTTGTGATGTACCCACTACCGTCTTTGTCAAAATACGAAAAAGCTACAAACATATGATTTTCTCTTTGAACATTGTTTAGATGAAGCATGGCTGCAACAAACTCTCCGTAGTATACGGTCCCCTAATTTCCTCCTCTGAAAGACTTTCAGCGATAACCTAAGGAAAAAATAAATAATTTTTTTAGCGATAGCACAAAACATCCCAGTGTTACGTTATTGGTGAAACAATGATTCTGCAATAATACAACTTTATTCCTCTGTGTTTGGGTCCTGTAATAATAGATGAGGAAATCATACATGTAAATAAATAAATATGGTATACCTGCAAAGATCGTCAAAGAGATCTTTAGTAGGAAGAATATTCTTATAAGGAGAGCTCGAAGATCGATTAAGCCCACTCGACACTTTTTCTCCAGCCCCACTGATTAACCTTCGATTTCTATCCTACTGTGTTAATTAGTTCGGGACTGAAATGTAAAGAGAGAGACTAAGCCTGTGATGATAATGTGATGTGTATACTTACTCTGAGGATTCTTCRTCCACGAAGATCTCAATGCATGGGCCTGGAGGTGGTCTTCTTATTCTTTGACCAGGTCTCTGAGGAATCTGTAAAATAAAATTCACTTGAGCATAAGGAACCATATGCCATGATGCATAAAGTAGATTTAAAAGCTTAATATTTACCTTGGTTGATGTCCACTTAGAAGGAATTGCACTTTTCTCTTTATTTCTTTCTGCTCCAGCACCAAGTGAGTGCCATGGTTTTAAGTTTACCTTGGGCATTTCTGAATGCTGATCCATCAGTGAACTACTGCTATTATCTTTAAAAATCGACAATGCAACTCCAGGAGCCCTAAAAGAAAGAAAATGCAAAACGTTGCAGACTCTATAAGATACCGTATATAATATAGATTTCATAGCATCATTAGTCAAAAATTTAGACTTCGGGTAAGCAAATATTAGTAGTTAAAATTATAAGACTCGGCCCGAACATTCAAATTCAACTTCACGCCTGACCCGCCGACCGAGACCCACCCGTTTTGAACCATGCAGGACCCATTAGTATTATTCCCCAAGTTTTCCATAATACTCTTCAAATCCAACTGCACCACAACGCAGCCCAATAGCTTGCCGCCATTAACGAACCGAAAGACACTGCTCCTTCTGTTACTCCGCCTGCGAATCTCCATCTTCAGGCAGTAGAATCTGCTCGATTTCTCTGCCAATTTCTCCAAATCGGACTTCTTCAAGGCGAAGCAGGCATGAATTCTGGTCTCAACGGCGTCGTTTTCTGGAGTGAGGAACGAGACGTCCGAGAATTGTGCGGGAAAGCCCTTCAGCTTGCACTTGCAGTAGTAGGAAAGGGAAGAAAGAGGGATTTTATCAGGAAATAATTCGCCGTATTATTGGCGGCGACATGCGATTTCGGTTTCGGCTTTGATTTGGCCATGGATTTTATCTGAACGACGCTGCCCTTCTCCCCAGAAAATTAGGGTTCACGAGAAGGGGGCTAAGATTTTTTCTTTTTATTTTTTTTCTCATGCGTGAAAGTGAGGAGAGACATAGAGTAAATTTTTTTTTTTTTTTTTTTATGAAGTGGCAAATGCACATCATTAGATGAAACACGGATCAACGGTCAAAACAACTTGCTTGTCAAAGACGCAGATCGATGAGATGGCACACTACTTTCTACGGCGGTTCTACAAGAACCGCCGTTAAATATCATAAATTCACGGAGGTTGTAATAGAACAGACGTTCATCACATTCACGGCGGTTCCCTCAGAACCGATGTTAAATCCAGCGAACCGATTAACGCACAAACTAATTAGTTCATATTTAACGGCAGTTCTATGAAAACTGCCGTAAAATGTAGGATTCTACGGCAGTTTTTCAATAACCGACGTCAATTTAATGATTTGACGGAGGTTTTCCTAAAAACCGCCGTAAAAACATATTTAACGGTGGTTTTCAAGAAACGCCGTTAATTAGCCGCAATGAAAAGCCAATTCTGCATTAGTATTCACTGAATTGGTATTTAAATGTGACAAAGTCTTAATGCCTGGTGACACATTAATTAAAGTCACAAATGCTCAGTATGGACCAAAAGCGAAACAGAACATGTTAAGTTTGATGATATTTATGTTGATGATTATCATTAAAAAAATACATTATGAGAATGGAACTATACCTTTAATTTATGTAGAAAAAAATCATATTTTAGAGTCAATCTAGTAATTTTACTTTACTACTTTTTGATTATTGAATCATAAGATATGACTAACAAAGAACTTTTGGACACTAGCTCATTCAAGTTTTGACACGACTGACATAGACTCTTTGGTCGTCGTGATATGATGATCCATATTATAAGAATTAACATTGACATCTTTTATTTTGAGTCAAATACAAAATAAGATAGAAATTTGATGCACAGTATAGTGTCGAACTAATGTTGTTGAATTACAGATAGTGCATTCTAAAGTACTAAAAGCACTACATACATTCATATCTTCAAGATACACCACTCATTTTTTCAAAAATTGTTCATTAGCAAAATTATATGATTGAGACTTGCATAGGCTAAAGATACAAAGTATAATATTTTATTCTTACTATTAATAATTGGTGATACATGTGGACATGACCATTCAAAATATGGATCATTTAGTTATTTTATAGTTTTGGTCGATGTTTCGGCACGTATTGTCCATAAAAATATTGCATTTGTAAAACTTCTAGCACATTTGGTATGATTGAGGACTCACCACCCTTATAAAGCACCCAAACTCATAATGCTAAAGAGTTTACATCAAAACTATTTGATGTCTATTGCATTTTAGTCAAAATCGACGTAATGCATCTTGTACCCTAATGTGCATATACAATAAGGTCTCAAAGAAGACACTGTCGAAAAAAATATAGATAGTAACTAAGACAATACTTATGCGCACTCATATATTTGTCTTTGCGAAGGGTTATGCAATACTGCACGCAACTCTTACTTATTTGTTTATGAACCAATGCTGACCACATATTTTGCGTACCAGTTGATAACTGGATATAAGCCTGATAATTCATATCTACACAAATTTTTTTATGCTGTATATGTGCCTCCTGTGCCCCCACGTCGCATTCATATGTGTTTCTAAAGATGATTAAGTATTTATGTTTGATATGAATCTCCAACAGTCATCCGCAATGCAGAACCTTTGACAGATAATCTCTTCACCGCTAAATATACGGATTTGTCACTCTAATAAAATAGTCTTTCCGTCATTAGGGGGAGATAAGAAAAAGTATTTTCTAATGGAACGACATGAATAGTTTCACACTATGTCTCATTATGATCCCCACATCTCACAATGTAATGTGAAAGTAAGTAAAATGAACAATGGATCTTCAAAGTATAGAAGACTCAAATTCCAAAGTGACGAGATCATATACATACCATTTTCAAAAGTGTATGCAAGGTTAAAAGTCTCCATAAAATGCAAAATATCACAAATTAAGACATTGAAGCCATACTTAGTGGAGGTGTGGCTGAGGCTGTGATAACCAAAAAGTATAAGGGCAGGTCACTTGGTTCGATCAATACTCGCCCAAGGAATAAGAGGGCATGTATGGCACAACTTCAATTGATCATCAATGAAGATAATTCCTCTCATGAGATTATATCTGATTATACTTATGTCCATGAATTATTACTGGAGGACGCTCCGATGTTTATTATGATTCCAGAGAATAGAGAAATCTCATTGTACTAAGAGTGTTTATATGATTTGATGAAAATATTTTCCACACACATTGATAATATATACATTGATTCTCAAGGTATCATAGAGCACGATGGTATTGAACCACGCTCTATTGAAATGTCAACAAAGAGCAAATTGGCCTAATTCTAAAGAATCAATCCAAGTAAAACTAAATTCACTGACAATAAGACAAGTATTTGGTTTGGTAGTGCTAACCTCAGCAAGTGTAAAGCCTGTAAAATATAAACAAAGTTTTGTCTGGAAAACTCAATGAGAGAAATAAAGCTATGAGATGCAAATCTATTCTTGAAGCACGAAATTTCTCAAAATGCCCTGCAATGACTATGGGGATATGTACTCTCCCATAATAGATGTTATAATTCCAAAGAATGAGAATGCAGCTTATACCTATGATTACATCATATCTCTATAGGGATCATGATTTAGAGATATATACAAATGTGCTTGCTGGTCTTTCCTTGCCAAGGCAAGTGCTCTATGCCACGAAGTGCATTTTCCATTAAATTAAAATGCTCACTTTATGGATTGAAAAAATCCAGACGAATGTGGTTTAGCTGTGTAAGTGACTACTTGATTGGTAAAAGATAATATATGCCTTTTCCTATTTATAAAAAAAATGAGTTTCGAACTTGCGATTATAGTTGTATATATCAATGATATGAACATAATATCCACTCTTTATGAAATAAGAGACATCGCTAGTTATTTGAGGTTTTAATTTGGGATAATGAATGAAAAAAACTTTTGTGCACCCCAATTAAAGATATTTAAATTTAAAAACACGCAAGCTTGCTCGCAAGAGTACGAGGACACTTGTAGGGTGGAGAGTCGACTCGAGTCGTCTCTCAAGAACAACAAATTATCGGATCTCGGATAGTTGTTCACAAACAAGTAACCAAAGTATTCTTTTTTTGTTTTGGGGGGGGGGGGGGGGGGTGGGGAGGGGGGGGGGGGGGGGGGGGTTGTTTGATTTTTGATTTATAACTACTAATTTAAATTGCAAAACTTGAACTTTAAATCTAATTTAATTATCCTAAATTATCAACTTGAGATTTAAAAGTAATTACTTAACCAATTTTAAATCCTAAAGTAAATTTAACTAATTAATTACCTAAGAAATAACTATATTAAAATTCAACTACTTAAGAACTCAATATTAGAACCAATTCGCAGCAGCTAAATTATCATAGATCGTCTCAATATATTAACCAAGAACATACGATCATGCATGAAATAATAAACTACGAATCAAACGATAGCTGTAAGCATAAAATCTTAAGCAAACTAACGTAAACTAATAGCATGAATATTTTCAACCAATTCAAGTATCCAATATGAAAACTTAAACATGAAAATATGATCTAAACTGAGAATTAAATAACTAAAAATATTCAGAAACTAAGAATTAAAACTAAGAAACTAATTAAAGGTTGTATAAAACTTATCCTAACTAATGTTTGCTGATTAAACTTCGAAAGATCAACAGAGACTCGCAGCGATAATGGACGAAAATAGGCTGGGCGACGACGAACGACAACCGGGACTCGTTTCATTAAATCCTTCTTCTTGCTCTTGATCTCTGCGTTTTTGATGATTAAATCCGACTCTAAACCCAAGGATTATATTTATGGTAAACATTTAGGGTTGAAAAATATGCCTGGAACTCGGATTAATGGGTGGTTTATATAGAAATCGCATAACTTGGGCCGCAAGTCACACAGGTTTGTTACTGGGCCCGTTTACGGTAGCACTTTACGGTAAGGAGCTACCGTAAACAGCTACCGTAAATGCCTCTGATGCCTTCTTACGATGATTCTTACGGTGAGTAATGTAACCGTAAGACCAACCGTAAGGCTCTCTGTCCTCTTTCTACGGTGTCGTTCACGGTGCTCCCTTATGGTAAAGTAACCGTAAGGCTAACCATTAGCCTCCAAACTTTTCTACTTCTTCGCCGGAACGCTCGACTCTTGTCTCCCAATCATCGTCCTTCATTTCTTACATGCTGAACCCTTCCGGTTACTTAGCTGTATGGCGAGAAACAAAGATAATTCACCTTTTTGCATCAATCTAGATCAAAAGCGGTAAAATAAGTTGGAAACACAAATATACGAATTGAAGCTTAAACTACCCAACTTATACCAAGAATAATAAGAAAGAATTACTAAAATACAACTAAATATGAGCATAAATACGTGTTAATAAACTACCCCACGCTTTATTTGTTTGTTTGTCCTCGAACAGACATTAGATTCAAAGTATAACTTAGAAAGAAAATCAGCTTAGGCAATGAGTCGTGCTATGATACATATATAATTTTGAAATTATAGATACAAGTCACGCAACGTCAAACACTCCACCTCTATTACATTGTCGCTTCATAAACAAAATCATGCATCCTCTCAAAAGGGAAATATATAAGTGGGTGTTCACTCAAAGCACTCAAGCATTGCTCCATGGGACGTGTTTACACTCAAATCATACAATTACATGCACAGTAAATAAGCACGGAAAATCAATCTCTTCTCAATCTCAAATTAAGTGTGTTATCAAAAGTAAGAATCGGTAAAGGTCTTTACGGGTTGTAATGTAAGGCTCTTTGGACGGGTATGGAATATATAAGTCGTGTGGCTAACTCACGATCTAACGTGATCAATAACTCACTCAACCTATTCTAATCAAGAAGCTAGTTGCTTCACCTCAATAAAAAAAACCTTACTAAACACTCATAACGTAACCTTTAACTTAGGTTATTTCTCAACTCGTAACTCTACTACCGACTTGTAGCGTAAACCAATTAAATACAATTGAAGCTCATAATACGCTTCTTACACAACTCTTTTGCCTTCTAAATATTAGGCTTCATAATAAAATAAACAATAAACACAAGCCTTAATTAGCGCGTAGGCAATTAATCAACACTATCCACCATCCTTCTCTTTATTTTTCTTCTTTTTTTATTTTCCCCTTTTTATTATTTTTTATGGGGTCATTTGTTTTTTTTTTCTTTTCGTATGGTGGTCCTTGATTACAAAAATTCATAAATCCCTAATAAAATTTTCCAAAACACTAATAACCAATAAAAATAAAGAACTCCTACCCCACGCTTTTAATGGTTTAGTAGGGGTCGACTCAATAAACACTCATGGCTATAAGAAATGGATTATTTGGCTATGATTGGCTCATTCGGAATTTATAGTGGCTAAGAATTTATGGATATGGCCGGAATAGGGTTTATTCTATGCCTTAACCTCATTTTCAAAGTCAACTACACACAGCGGTTTCAAAGAGATCTCAAAATAGAAACTTATTCAAGTACATGCAATGATGATAATCACTCAGGCTACTCACAGGCTTTTTGCATGAGAAAGTTTTGAATTGACACCAATTTAAAGGTTTTGCGAAGTCGATTGCGTACAAGTATCATTTCACAATATATAAATAATAATTTTGAAAACTTTTATGCACTTATACACGCTCAAAGACAAGAACATCAAATCTAATCTTAGTTAACTTTGACAGGCAAGCCATACAAACACAAATAAGCGCATAAATAGTGATCAATCACGATAAATCACGTTTAAGCATTACATATCACAACACACGAATTCAACTAAGCATAAAGTAGAATAACAAATCGCTCGACCCCATCCCTCCCCCTCAGAAAAATTCGGTAAACTCCGCTTTGCCAATAAAAACAAGTAAAGAGAAGAGAGGTGAGAAAAATGTCCCTGAATAACCAAAATGGTCGAATCGCTCCATGTTGAATCGTGTTACCAAATAATCGTCTCGATTGTCGTGATTTGAATTCGCTCGACTAAAAACTAAGAAAAACACAACCAACAACGAAAATGAATAACAATAATAATATTCAGAATTAAACACACAGAAAAATAGAAATAGGAAATAAATAATGCAATAATCAATTGCCAGGAGGCATATGATCAGGAGGACCCTGGTATGGCGTGTAATCCATAGAATCCGTAGGAGATTCCGGTGCCCAATGATTCGCCGCATCCAACCAGAATCTAGCAAAATTGTCCATCAGCGTAAAAAACAAATCCCTACTTGCCTCACAGGCCTCCCTAGCCCTACGTGCCTCCTGATGTCCCAAACGAGCTTCCTTGTAACCCAAACGAGCCTGCTCATGACCTAGACGAGCCTCCTCATAACCCAAATGAGCTTGCTCAAAAGAAAGACGTGCATCCTCCATCGCTCGATGGGCCTCGTACTTTATACCAGAAATTCTATCAGAAATATTATTCCTAAAGTCGCGGAATTCTCCTAAGAAAGCGGTGAAATATGGTGGCACTGTAGAAGATGATCCTCCTGCCCCTCCGTACGACAGCTCTGCACGAGGCTCCATAACTTGCTCTGTCTGAAAGGTGGAAGCTCGAAATGTAGAAGCACCGCCATCTATAACCTGAGTCACCTCTCGACTCACATCAATATCAAATCCGACATTATCATCCGCTTGCTCAGTCTGCTCGTCGTCTGAATGGTCCGAATCGTCAATGCGGGGCCCCAGCGTCGTCACTGCTAGTATCTCACCACTCGGCTTCCCTTGAACTCGCACTATCCTCCAATCGAACTCTATGGTCTTATAGATTTGCCGCACGTCATCCTCCCTAGGCTCATATCCACAAATCTCTGCTAATCTCGTAATAAATGCGCTGCGGGTCATAACAATGCCTCTCTCATCGTCGATCCTTTGCACGTTCTTAATGCTCTGAATCATCAGGGGATATAGCTGGACTCGTTTTCCTTTTACCATGCACCATAGAGCGTACAAATCATCCTTATTAATTATCATCGTCTCCTCCTTACCGATGATGCAGCGAGCTATAAATCAATAGGCAGCATAAAGTGTATTATCCTCCACACACGTCAGGGCATACCGAGTCATTGCCACACTACCCGGCACAGTGATATCACCCCAAAATACTCTCTCGCAATAGTTATGATCGCGCTCCCGTAGCGTCATCCGACCGTCAATGTCAAAATAATAATCGATCTCTTTGCTCAAAAATGTGAACTCTCGGCCTCCAAAATGGCACGACATAGTATAATCGCCCAAAATCACGGATGACTTATAAAACTATAGCATGAGTCGCTAGTAGGCTGGGTAGCGCATTCTCGCCCAGTGGATGCAGTCGGCAAAAGGATTGTTGTACCCCACGAATTTCTTGGTAAAAGGATTGCTGTGAACCGCATGGTCAAGCCAATAGTCAATGTCTATAATCACGGGCGGAACAATGCTCCAGATCATCAATGACCTATATAAGTCCGCCTCGTCCTCGTAAACCTTAAAAGGAGCTCCAACACTCCGTTCTACATTCTTTATTTTATTGTGCGAGGAGGAAGCCATCGTATCTAAAATTCCGCCGGAATGCGACGAGAAACTCTCTGAAAAACTGCGCGTCAGAGGACGTAACGTTAGCCTCCTTACGGTAGCTTCGTAACCGTAAATGCTACCGTAAGGCAATTCATCGAGCACCTTCTGTGCACGTTCCCCATCGACGATTGCCAACAAAAAATGACTCCAAATCAACCCAAATACTATCCTAAACCTGCAATTTCCCAATCCAACAAGTAATTGACTCTAGTTGAGCCACACTTACCCTGAATTCGAGCAAATTTGGACCCAAGATATTGAAACCCTTCTCCGTCGCCTGCTGCTGTCGCCCTCCATCGAATTCAACCGAAGTCCGGTTGTGTGATGTGAATGTGGTGAATCAATTGAAAAATTGTGGTGGTGCGATTGGTATGGTTACAGCAATCTATGTCTATGGTGAAAACGGTTTGTGTATCTGTAGGGTTACGGTGTAAACAATACATAAGAAGTTGGTTTTGGTAAACATAAAACTTTCAATATGGGCCGAGCCTTATCTTACTTAACGGTAACCCCTTACGGCAGTGTGTTACCATTAACTCTTACCGTAATGCCCTCTGTTCGTGGGTAACGGTCGACCTTACGGTTAGTCGTACCGTTAAGTGTCACTGTAAAGTCTGGGCTGCAAAACTCGCGAAAAATTGAACTTGCTCGATAGAAATTAATTAAATTAAAGCATACAAACTTGAGAAATAAATTTCATTAATACGCGAGCGCGTGATAATAAATGAACATAAAAATAAAACAACGAAAATAAAACATAAGACTCGAAACAAACTGGAAAGTAAATGTTCTAATGACTCGACTGAATTGAAAATTGCTAATCACGACTCACTAGGCTAGGAATATCCTAAGGGTTCGGCCACTAGATCCATAAAGTTTCATCTCCATCTTGGCTATGTTTTCGTTGGCGTCTCCAAGTTCCTACTTCCAATAGTTAATATTCCACTGATGGACGACGTTTCTTTCTTCGAGCCGGCGGATGTCACCTTCCACTGCCAAAACCTGCATCCAAAGTCCACGGATATCATTCATGAGTCTCAATCCTTCACGATAGAAAATTTTACTTGATGCCTCCTCCATGGCTAAATCCCCTTTCGTTTTATCAAGCTCATCCTTCAAGGCAGACATCTCTTCTCCTATATTCCCTATTATCGACATCGCGTTGTCAAGACCAGCATAAAGTTGTTTGATCTCCTCCCGTGCGTCATCTATCTCGGTTTGCAGCTCCTTCATGGCGCTTGATTGTTGTTGACGATGTTTCATGGTTGAGGAAAGAAAATTAAGGTTGGAATTGAGAGGCTTGTGTATGAGAAAAACTTGTAGACGTCCGGTCGGTTAATTAACCAGTTTTTGGTTAACCGTAACCTAACCGGCTGAGAACCGGTTAAGGTTACGATTAAACCAATTAACCAAACTGGGCGGTTAACCGGAAAACCGGAGGTTAACCGCCGGTTTTTAATTTTTTAAAAAGCAGTCGATCGACTGAATTTCAGTCGATCGACTGACACTTTGCCGATCGACAGGTAGTCGATCGACAGAAATGCAGCCGATCGACTGTTTTTTTTTTTGTTTTTTTTTAAAACCGGTTAATCGGCGATTAACCTCGCGGTTACGTTTAGACGTTCAGGTTAACCGTAACCTAATCGCCGACTACCGGTTGACGGTTACAGTTATAACCGTGACCGCCGGTCAATGGTTAACCGTAACCGGTCAACCGGTTATTAACCGGCGGTTAACCGTAACCGGATAAACACATCTAAAAGCTTGTGGGAATTATCAAGGCTTGGAATAATTTTGAAAGGATGAACTCTAGGGGTTGGTTATTTATAATTATCCTTGGGTTTTGAAAGTAGGAATCCTAATTCTCCCTCTAATTTCAAATTAAGGCAGGACAATTAAACTTACCTAATTAAAATAGAACTCTTAAAGATAGGCAAT
>BMAC01000908.1:261683-283513 GCA_014905375.1 Phtheirospermum japonicum | reverse complement strand
ACTTTCTTAGGAGTAGATTAGTTTAATTTAGATTAACAAGAGAGTGACTAAAAACACCGACCGCCGATTATATCTATCCTCGAGAGACACGACTCGGGAAAGCTTACCGCTCTACAATCGACTCCGTACTATTGCGGAGAAGATTTTTTAGAGTGCTAAGAATTCTTCGATCAAATTTTGGCGCCGTTGCCGGGGATAGATTAAGGCTAATGGTGTTTTTAATTATTTCTCTTGTTATCTTAGTTGGTTAGTTAGTTTAAATTTTTGTTTTACTTTCGATGCTCGTAATCCTTTGTTGAGTGTTGTGTTTGCAAGGTACTCATTCGGGGAGCCCGATGCCGCTCTCCCAAAAAAAAACTTTTTATTTGTATTTTGTTTTTGCAACTCCCCGTTTGTTCATTTCTTGTAGGTTTCTTGTCTCGACTCTCGGAGAGGACTTATGCACGACCACATCACCACAAGCTCGGAGATAGGGGCGTTTCCTTTTCCCTTACACTTTTTACCGCATTCTTCTAGCTTAATATGCAATGAGGACATTGCTAGGTTTTAAGTGTGGGGTGGTGGTTAGAGTTCGCCTTAGGCTATTAAGATTGTTGCATGCTTGCTTGTGATATTTTGAGTAGCGTGTGTGTTATTTTTGTTTGGATCCTTGGCGAAGTGATGCGGTTTTGATGATTTGGTTAGGGAGTTTAGATTTTYGATCGGATTTAGTGTACTTAGGTAATTCGACTTGTTGGGAACTTTGTTCGGCTTTAGCTTCATGCTATCCTGAGCTCATATAGAACTAGTGCCTCAACTAGCCTCGTCGTCGAACACTCTCTATAGGATTTTGTTTTGTATTTTGGAGTCGTCAATTGCTCCACGTGCTCGATCGAAAACATTGTAAGTTTCTAGTAGCAGCGAGTGGTCGGAGCTGTTGATATCTCTTTGTATATATCTTGTATTTAAGTATCTTATTACCTTGGGTACCAAAAAAAAAACACGGAAAAAAAAAGAAGAAAAAGAAAAAAAAAACAAATGATGAGGAATAAAACAAAGATAAGTTATAAATCATTGTAGTTATTAAGTAATAAAACGTGTAACTCTTGCACGTTTCCTCTTTCTCCTTTTTAGATTTTGTTGTTAAAGAGAATTGTAGACGATCGGGGCTAGTAGGGAGCCGATTAATGGTTCGACCGTGGATAGACCTTAGCCGGGGCAAGGACGAGGGGACCGACTTGGAGGGTTACCTAGTACTTTTAGGTTTTGGGAGTCGATCTAAACTTTATTTGCCAAAACATTTTTTGTCATCCTTTAGCCAAACTAACAAGCATTGTAACACACGACGTCTCAAATAGGGTTTTGTGCACTAGTTTCGGATCACCCGGGGGTAGTTTTGTAATTCTAGATTAGTATTGCTTGAGGACAAGCAATCATTCTAAGTGTGGGGTGGTTGATTTGTACTTTTTGTACACTTTTTTGTTACCTTTTTATGTCGCATTTGCTTGTGTTTTGCTTGAATTTACGGGTTTTAGGAGTCGTTTTGGCCTATTTTGTTAGTTTTAGGTTTTTATAACTTTTGTGCGGTTTTTAGTAGTTTTTCATACATTTTTACCCTTTTTCGTATTTTTGGCCGTAGGATGACCAAGCGGGTCCCGCGCACGTTTGGAGGCATCCCACTCGACTCGGATTGGAACGGACAAGCAAGGGAACACAGTGCGAATGAGGAGCGACAGCCGACGGACGTTTAGAGCAGAAATGAGAAAACCGAGCCGGAGCAGCCGTACCAGTCGATCGACTGGCTTTCAGTCAATCGACTGCTCCTCAGTCGATCGACTGGACCTCTCCAGATCGACTGCTCGGCAATGAGTTTTGGCAATTTTGGGTGAAGCAGTCGATCAACTGACCATTAGTCGATCGACTCCCAGTCGATCGACTACTCTCAGTCGATCGACTGAGATGTAGTCCAACTCGTGATTTTGGTCCATTTTGATGATTTTGCCCCTGCCGTTTTTGTATAAATAAACCTTATCCAACCCTTCCTTGGTGGAATTCGGGGCTTCCTCCATTTCCTCCAAGCCTTTACATTTCCCCTTGTCATGTAAACCCTAGTTTAAATTCTTAGCTTATGTAATTTAGTTAGCTTAGTTAGTAGTTAGTTAGTTGTTCTTAAGCAAGTGTTGGAGTGGGTGACACCTCCTTCATTTGTGGTTCTTGTTGTTTGAAGACTTGAAGCTTTTGTGTTCAATGCAATGCGGTAGTTTTCTTTCCCTTAGTTATTATGCTTGTTCTAGATTAATTGTCCTTGTTGTTATGTTGGATATTAGATTTAGTTTGTTTTGTTGTTCATTGCTTTTTGAATCCTCCTTTAAATTTTCTAGCTTGTAGTTTTTGTTGTTCTTGCTAACTCCATTGATGCACTCTCTTTTCAAGCTTTTTACTTCTTTTAGTTAGATAATCTTTTGGCTCTTGAAAGATGTATGAGTTTTTCCTCTTTGGTAATTTGTCTTGTTCAATTTAAAATCCTTTGACTTTTCTCAAATTCAAATGATTTGATTTTCCCTCCATGACCCCTTTTTTTCAATTGTAAGCTTTTATTGAGCAATTAGTTTAGTAATTACGGGTTTAGGGTTTAGGTTCGTTTAGAATCATTAATCGGAGCTTGTCGAGAATTGAAATTGGCGACCTCTACACTTGGTCGACAATTTGGGATTGACAACTCCGAATTGTGGATTAAGTGCTCGGCAAAAACCGATTGATCGTGGAGACGAACCGAACACCCTAAACTTTCATTTTCATTATTTTCATTTAAATCATTTTTAATTAAAGTCTCCTTTTAAATTAAAGTTTTAGCATAAAACTCAAAACCCACTCAATGACTTAATACTTTCTTAGGAGTAGATTAGTTTAATTTAGATTAACAAGAGAGTGACTAAAAACACCGACCGCCGATTATATCTATCCTCGAGAGACACGACTCGGGAAAGCTTACCGCTCTACAATCGACTCCGTACTATTGCGGAGAAGATTTCTTAGAGTGCTAAGAATTCTTCGATCTATAAACACTTCCAAAAAGTCATCAATAAAATCATTAAAGATGGAAAGAATACACCTTTGAAAATTTGCTGGGGCATTGCACAGACCAAACGGCATCCTCCGGAATGCAAATGTGCTAAAGGGGCACGTGAAGGTATTCTTGCTCTGATCCTCTGGGGCTATAACCACTTGATAGTAACCAGACAGGCCATCTAAGAAACAGTAGAATTCGTGCCCGGCCAGTTTGTCGAGAAGTTGGTCAATAAATGGCAATGGAAAGTGATCCTTCCTTGTTGCTGCGTTTAGCTTTCTATAATCAATACACATTCGCCATTCCGTGGTCAATCGGGTTGAGACAATTTTGCCTTTCTCGTTTTCGAGTATGGTAATGTCGCCCTTTTTGGGTACTACATGAACCGGGCTCACCCATTTACTATCAGAAACATCGTAAATGATCCCTTCATCTTTCAAATTAAAAATCTCTTTCTTGACCACTTCATACAATGTTGGAATTAATCTACGCTGGATGTCTCGTACTGGTCTTGCATCCGGTTCTAGTTCTATTTGGTGCATGCAAATGGCGGGACTAATACCTTTTATGTCGCTGATACTCCATCCTATGGCTTCCTTGTTTTTTCTTAGCACCGTAGTTAATTCTTTTTCTTCATGTTCTTCTAACCCATAATATATAATGACAGGCTTTTGGTTGCCAGGCTCGAGAAAAACGTATTTCAGATGGCTCGGTAGTGGTTTTAACTCCACTTTAGGCTCGAGCTCAGGTGCATTAGCTATTTCATACAGCTCGTTGTCAAAATATTCAAAATCTTCAATAATTTTACTCAGATCAACTTCTAATAAATCTACCACCCTCCTTAAAAAGTCGGCGGCGTCCGCGTCACCTAAGTCGTCCAAAACTGTGATTCACTTAAGTTCGTGGACGCATGATGTAATGAGATCAAAGAATGACAAATCATCTTGCATAACAGGGATGTGAGTGTTTTGAATATCCTTAAGGGAGAATGTCAATGATTCACCAAAAACGTTCATTGTCATCCTTCCTTTGTGAACGTCGATCAAGGTATGTGAAGTAGACATAAATGGGCGTCCCAACAAAATGGTGTGCTCTTTGCTCTCAACCGGAACCTCACCAACGTCCAAAATTACAAAATCGACTGGTATCACTAACTCTCCAACCTGCACTAAAACATCCTCAATAATTCTCAAAGGTTGCCGAATCGAACGGTCGGCTAACTACAGTCGCATAGTAGTTGGTTCCAGTGCTCCAAGATCAAATTCCCGATAAAGCGAGTAAGGCATTAGGTTAATACAAGCCCCAAGACCCAACATTCTCTTTGTTGTTTGTCCATTGGCCAAGGAAACAGTAATGCAGAAACTTCCAGGATCTTGTTCCTTCGGTGGCAATGGTTTCTTAAAAACTGCGCTCACTTCCTTCGTCAATGCTATATGATGATGTGTATCTAAACGTCTCTCCCTTGATGCGAGTTCCTTGAAAAACTTCACGTAGGCCGGCATTGTTTTGATCACATCCAAGAGCGGCAAGTTAATATTGACGTTCTTTAATAGATTGTACAGTTCCATAAATCTTTTGTTTTCTTTAGCAGGACACAAATGGCTTGGGAAAGGAACAACATCTTTTATTTGTGTTGGCAATTGCTTTTGCTGTGATGGTGAAGGAACATCGTCATGGGTAAGGGGACCATTTGGAATTGTCCCTTTTAAGGAACCCGAAACATATCTATTGGAAGACTTATGAAGTTGATCAACTGGTTTAGAAGCATCTTCCTTAGTAGGAGTTGGCGTATTGTCCTCGATTTCAACTTCCTCATCTTGATCAATTATTCCGTTGTCGACCTTCTTTCCACTGCGAAGGATATGAACCGCCAACGCTTGCTCTGCCTAGCTTTGAAGTTTACCCTTCTCGTTATTTGATCTCGCAATGTCAGCCACCAATTGTCCTATCGTCCTATCCATCCTTTCCATATTCTTAACAAGATCATGCACTATACTAGAGAGGTTGTCAATTTTTGCATTCACTTTCGTAAGTCCCTCTCTATTGCTTAGTGTCTCGGCCACCTTGTTTTGCTGCCAAACCAATAGCTGATCAGTTGATTGAACTGTAGTAGACATCTGCCCTTGCGTATGGAAATTGTTTTGGGGTGGTGGCAACGGTGCTTGAGCATGTTTTGGTGGTGGATATTGTGGATCGGGTGGCATATAATTCGGGCATCCTTGTGAGGTAAACTTAAAAAGAGGATTCTCACGTTGCGAGGTAAACTTTCTTTGATTTGGATAATTTTGGATTGCGTTAAAATCTTCTTGCTGTACGGTATTGTTCGGACACATGTCTGCCAAATTCTGGGGGGATCTGCATTGGTTACACGTTGCAACAGTCTTCTTGGAAGAGGACTTGCTCGCCCGCTCGGATTTCCAAGCTGTTAATTTTTCGTAAAAAATTTCCTCACACTTCGCTTTAACTAGTTTGCCGTCATCTAGATCAGGATCGGGGATAGATATTTCATTAACTTTCAATTTCCTTGGCCGAGAGTTTGTTTTTCTAGACTTTTCACTCTGCTTCTCCAACACTCGTTTTGCCTCGATGGCCGTTAAATCCCCGAAATCTCCTCCCGCCGCTATTTCAACTTCTCTCTTTCCACGGTCCAACAACCCGTCAAAGAAAAATTTGTTCGTCATCTCGAGGGAGTAGTTATGGTGGGGGCAAGCTTGCAAAAGCGTCTTGTAATGCTCCCATGTTTCATGAAATAGCTCGGCCTCCAGTTGTTCAGACGTAGCTATTTGTCTTCGAAGATGTCCCGTTGTTTGGGCTTAATAGTATTGATTTAAGAACTTTTCACTTATCATCTCCCAATTAGTCAACGATCCAGGTTCTAGGGACAGTAACAACGACTTCGCCTTGTTTTTCATGGCATAGGGGAAACAGATCATTTGCACCTCCTCCTGGTTGAGGCCATTAACCACAAATCTACCTACTTCATCTACATAATAGTTCAAAAATGCCAAAGGATCTTCATGGGCACCTCCGTGGAAAGTCGTGAGTAAATTCAATTGATGCGGTTCAATTCCCACTTCCCTTGCAGTTGGCCCAAGAACAATAATAGACCTAAAAGGTACAACCTTCGGACATGCCAAATCACGTTGTCTAGGTGTTTGAGCGTGTCTCGGTGCTCTCTCTCGATGATAGGAAGCCTCATAATCTCCTTCGAAATCTTGGTCATCGAACCATTCATCTACAAACTCACGTCGAGGGATTGGTCTGTCAGAATAATCGTCACGCACGCCCTCGTCATGTTGTGTGTTCCATCCTCTATTTCCTTGTCTTAGTTGTAGCGGGGCCCGATTGTTTGGTGGTTGATTATGACCTCCAAAGTATCGCGGTTTGCTTCCATAATTCATATGTCTTCGTGTTTGAGGTAAGGGTAAATCATTGTTTATAGCATCGAATAACTCATTATGCCCGCCTCCATGAGGGGATCCATGATTAGATCGTCTCGCCATGGACTCGGGAATCTCGTCGCACACAAAATTCGTGTCTAAAGAAAAAGGGGAAAAGATTGTAACCATCCTGTACTATACGCGTTTTTTGAGTTTGCATCCTAACGTTTTTTTTGTAATTTAATGCATCCTGATCTATACAAAATTTTGAAAGTGCATCCTGTACTATACAAAATTTAGAAAAAAACTAGTTTTATTAAATAAAAACTCGAATTTATTAAATAAATATGCAAACCATATTTTATCCTAATATTTACCGGAACTAGTTTTATTAAATAAATAAAATTTATTATTTATTTAGTAATAAATTCGGTAATTTTTGCATATTTAATAAGATATGCCGGAACTAGTTTTAAATAAATAATAAATTCACCGGAACTCACACAAAGTATATGGGTTTGAAAATATGCAACCTCACTCGTGAGACTAGTTAAGTTTCGACGAGTTTGGACGAGTTGATTGGTCGGAGGATGCACTTTCAAAATTTTTTGAAGTACAGGATGCATTAAATTACAAAAAAAACGTTAGGATGCAAACCCAAAAAATGCGTATAGTACAGGATGGTTACAATCTTTTCCCCAAAGAAGAATCACTCTCGGAAGCTTGTTCGGGTCTTGGTCTCGTTGGATGTGCGCGGTGAATGTCGTCGAAGAATGGTGTAAGATCGAGTTGTAGTGATCGTCTACCTTGCATAAACTCAACAAGACATAAACGCACCAAGAGTCAAAGTCCAAACTAAGCACGCAAAATCAAATAAATAAAGAAAATAAAACAAAAATCCTTGACTCCTTATTGTTGTCCCCGACAACGGCGCCAAAGTTTTGAACCAAACTTTTGTGCACCCCAATTAAAGATATTTAAATTTAAAAACATGCAAGCTTGCTCGCAAGAGTACGAGGACGCTTGTAGGGTGGAAATTCGACTCGAGTCGTCTCTCAAGGCAAGGACAACAAATTATCGGATCTCAGATAGTTGTTCAAAAATAAGTAACCAAAGTATTCTTTTTTTTTGGGGGGGGTGGTGTTTGATTTTTGATTTATAACTACTAATTTAAATTGCAAAACTTGAACTTTAAATCATATTTAATTATCCTAAATTATCAACTAGAGATTTAAAAGTAATTACTTGTGAAATTGTAAAACTTTACAAAGAACTTGTGAAAGTATAATCAATCATTCATATTAGACTATTCTATTTGGTCTTAAAGTTTATTTTGAATTAGAATTATGTGATGTGTCCTGATATAAATTAATTATTTTTTTTGGCTCATTGGTAAATTTTGCATTTCATTTTGAAGCATCCAATATAATTGAGTCTATTTACCAAACAGTCACATACAAGGTTCATGAGTAAACTATTAAGATATAATGTAAAATATATATAAATGTAAAATATTAGAATGAAAATTATTTTGTTCAAATATCACTGAAGAATGTGAGAATTTGTCGAGGAATAGACAATTATTCACTGAATTGGTATTTAAATGTGAGAAAGTCTTAATGCCTGGTGACCCATTGATTAAAGTCACAAAATGCTCAGTATGGACCAAAAGCGAAACAGAACATGTTAAGTTTGATGATATTTATGTTGATGATTATCATTAAAAAATTACATTATGAGAATAGAACTATAACTTTAATTTATGTAGAAGAAAGCATATTTTAGAGTCAATCTAGTAATTTTACTTTACTACTTTTTGATTATTGAATCATAAGATATGACTAACAAAGAACTTTTGGACACTAGTTCATTCAAGTTTTGACACGACTGACATAGATTCTTTGGTCGTCGTAATATGATGATCCATATTATAAGAATTAATATTGACATCTTTTATTTTGAGTCAAATACAAATAAGATAGAAATTTGATGCACGGTATAGTGTCGAACTAATGTTGTTGAATTACAGATAGTGCATTCTAAAGTATTAAAAGCACTACATACATTCATATCTCAAAGATACACCACTCATTTTTTCAAAAATTGTTCATTAGCAAAATTATATGATTGAGACCTGCATAGGCTAAAGATACAAAGTATAATATTTTATTCTTACAATTGATAATTGGTAATACATGTGGACATGACCAATCAAAATATGGATCATTTAGTTATTTTATAGTTTGGGTCGATGTTTTGGCACGTATTGTCCATAAAAATATTGCATATGTAAAACTTCTAGCACATTTGGTATGATTGAGGACTCACCACCCTTATAAAGCACCCAAACTCATAATAGTAAAGAGTTTACATCAAAACTATTTGATGTCTATTGCATTTTAATCAAAATCGACGTAATGCATCTTGTACCCTAATGTGCATATACAGTAAGGTCTCAAAGAAGACAATGTCGAAAAAATATAGATAGTAACTAAGACAATACTTATGCGCACTCATATATTTATCTTTGTGAAGGGTTATGTAATACTGCACGCAACTCTTACTTATTCGTTTATGAACCAATGCTGACCACATATTTTGCGTACCAGTTGATACCCGGATATAAGCCTGATAATTCATATCTACACAAATTTTGTTATGCAGTATATGTGCCTCTTGTGCCCCCACATCGCATTCATATGTGTTTCTAAAGACGATTAAGTATTTATGTTGGATATGAATCTCCAACAGTCATCCGCAATTCGGAACCTTTGACAGATAATCTCTTTACCGCTAAATATACGGATTTGTCACTCTAATGAAATAGTCTTTCCGTCATTAGGGGGGGATAAGAAAAAGTATTTTCTAATGGAATGACATGAATAGTTTCACACTATGTCTCATTATGATCCCCACATCTCACAATGTAATGTGAAAGTAAGTAAAGTGAACAATGGATCTTCAAAGTATAGAAGACTCAAATTCCAAAGTAACGAGATCATATACATACCATTTTCAAAAGTGTATGCAAGGTTAAAAGTCTCCATAAAGGGCAAAATATCACAAATTAAGACATTGAAACCATACTTAGTGGAGGTGTGGCTGAGGCTGTGATAACCAAAAACTATAAGTGCAGGTCACTTGGTTCGATCAATACTCGCCCAAGGAATGAGAGGGCATGTATGGCACAACTTCAATTGATCATCAATGAAGATAACTCCTCTCATGAGATTATATCTGATTATACTTATGTCCATGAATTATTACTGGAGGACGCTCCGATGTTTATTATGATTCCAGAGAATAGAGAAATCTCTTTGTACTAAGAGTGTTTATATGATTTGATGAAAATATTTTCCACACAGATTGATAATATATACATTGATTCTCAAGGTATCATAGAGCACGATGGTATTGAACCACGCTCTATTGAAATGTCAACAAAGAGCAAATTGGCCTAATTCTAAAGAATCAATCCAAGTAAAACTAAATTTACTGACAATAAGACAAGTATTTAGTTTGGTAGTGCTAACCTCAGCAAGTGTAAAGCCTGTAGAATATAAACAAAGTTTTGTCTGGAAAACTCAATGAGAGAAATAAAGCTTATGAGATGCAAATCTATACTTGAAGCACGAAATTTCTCAAAACCCCCTGCAATGACTATGGGGATATGTACTCTCCCATAATAGATATTATAATTCCAAAGAATGAGAATGCAGCTTATACCTATGATTACATCATATCTATATAGGGATCATGAATTAGAGATATATACAAAAGTGCTTGTTGGTCTTTCCTTGCCAAGGCAAGTGACTCTATGCCACGGAGTGCATTTTCCATTAAATTAAAATGCTCACTTTATGGATTGAAACAATCCAGATGGATGTGGTATAACTGTCTAAGTGACTACTTGATTGGTAAAAGATAATATATGCCTTTGCGTATTTATAAAGAAAATTAGTTTCAAATTTGCGATTATAGTTGTATATATCAATGATATGAACATAATCCACTCTTTATGAAATAAAAGACATCGCTAGTTATTTGAGGTTTTAATTGGGATAATGAATGAACCAAACTTTTGTACACCCCAATTAAAGATATTTAAATTTAAAAATAAGCAAGTTTGCTCACAAGAGTATGAGGACGCTTGTAGGGTGGAAAGTTGACTCGAGTCGTCTCTCAAGGACAACAAATTATCGAATCTCGGATATTTGTTCAAAACAAGTAACCAAAGTATTCTTTTTGGGGGGGGTTGTTTGATTTTTGATTTATAAMTACTAATTTAAATTGCAAAACTTGAACTTTAAATCWWATTTAATTATCCTAAATTATCAACTAGAGWTTTAAAAGTAATTACTTAACCAATTTAAAAACCTAAAGTAAATTTAACTAATTAATTACCTAAGAAATAACTATATTAAAATTCAACTACTTAAGAACTCAATATTAGAACCAATTCGCAGCAGCTAAATTATCATAGATCGTCTCAATATATCAACCAAGAACATACGATCATGCATGAAATAATAAACTACGAATCAAACGATAGCTGTAAGCATAAAATCTTAAGCAAACTAACGTAAACTAATAGCATGAATATTTTCAACCAATTCAAGTATCCAATATGAAAACTTAAACATGAAAATATGATCTAAACTGAGAATTAAATAACTAAAAATATTCAGCAAATACGAAATCAAAATCCAAACTCAAGAACATAAAGGTTACTAACTTCAAAAGCTTAGAAACTAAGAATTAAGACTAAGAAACTAATGAAAGGTTGTAGAAAACTTATCCTAACTAATGTTTGTTGATTAAACTTTGAAAGATCCACAGAGACTTGCAGCGAAAATGGATGAAAACGGGCTGGGCGACGACGAACGGCAATCGGGACTCGTTTGGTTGAATCCTTCTTCTTGCTCTTGATCTCTGAGTTTTTGATGATTAAATCCGACTCTAAACCCTAGAATTATGTTTATTGTAAGCTTTTAGGGTTGAAAAATACGCCTGGAACTCGGATTAATGGGTGGTTTATATAGAAATTGCATAACTTGGGCTGCAAGTCACACAGGTCTATTGTTGGGCCCATTTACGGTAGCACTTTATGGTAAGGAGCTACCGTAAACAGCTACCGTGAATGCCTCTGATGCCTTCTTACGGTGATTCTTACGGTGAGGAATGTAACCATAAGACCAACCGTAAGGCTCTCCGTCCTCTTTCTACAGTATCGTTCACGGTTCTCTACGGTAAGGTAACCGTAAGGCTAACCATTAGCCTCCAAAATTTGCTACTTCTTCGCCGGAACGCTCGACTCTTGTCCCCCAATCATCGTCCTTCATTTCTTACGTGCTGAGCCCTTCTGGTTACTTAGTTATATGGCGAAAAACAAAGATAATTCACCTTTTTTTATCAATCCAGATCAAAAGCGGTAAAATAAGTTGGAAACACAAATATACGAATTGAAGCTTAAACTACCCAACTTATACCAAAAATAATAAGAAAAAGTTACTAAAATACAACTAAAAATGAGCATAAATACGTGTTAATCGATGAACCATGAGAAAACTTGGTCATATTATGACTTTAAACTAAAACCCGAGTTTGTGGAATACCAAATTCTAGATTTTGCATATATCCAAAAGATAATCTGGCAATTAAATAAGGATAAGTGCAATATGTTAAAACTCCTATGATTGGTCAAAGTGAAGACATAAGGAAAGATTAATTTTGTCAGCGAAATGACGAAGAACGGGTGGGAGGCGAAATTCCCTTCTTATGTACAATATGCGCATTATTGTACTATTACTAATAAACTTGACCAAATACTACTTTCTCAAAATTGTTATCTCGATTTAACTCAAGAAAGCACAATGTCACTGGAATGGAATCAAAACGTATTTTGATTCCTAAAAGAAACCATTGACGTGATTTTCTTTTTCCCATTCATAAATATATTTGGGACTGTATATGGTCTTGTAACCCCTAAATAAAATGTTGAGTTAACTTTCTACTGCAAAACACCAAATAGTATTATTGATGTTGGTTACCAGTTCGATCTATGTGTAAAGATATCATTATCATGAATGTAGTAGTTCGTGAGTAAATAATAATCATACATATCTTTGACAATAGTGGCTTTAATTCTACCACTGAAGAATTTACTTGTAGATATGAAGATATACAAGTTGAAACGAATAAACGAAAGTAGGCTACATGAAAGGTGATAATACGAAGCATATCACCACAATTCTTATATAAACATCAATTATGGACTTTCCCAAGAGTCAAGTAAATTGAGGAAGTGGAGACTTTCAAAGTTCTCTTAATAGTTGTACATATAAAAGAGAGTTGTAGACTTCAGGGGAGTCTCAACATAGGTGTGTTGTACTCTTTTTCCTTAGACCAAGTTTTATTTTTCCCATTGGATTTTGTTACTTGGCATTGTTTTAATGAGGCAATAATGAAACACCATTTCACCCTTTGACTTGGCACAAGGAGATTGTTGAACGAAAAATATAATTAGTGTGCCTTCATCAATAAGTAACTGATGATGGACAATTTAGGTATTTGTTATCTTTATGTATTACGGAGACATGTACTTGATACCCCTACATAAAGAGAGTTCTTGATGAATAACAGAACGTAATTTCTATCATCTCCTTCGTCTCCTTTATGTTTTCTTCTTATATTTTTCCCTTTACAATATTTTTGGAATGAAGAGAGTAATAAGTATTTTAGTAATCAAAACAAAATTTAGAGTCTAGTAAATTACATTAGAAAACATATTGTGGTAAATGAAAATGATAAAGAATAACATAAATGAATATTATTGTGGCAAGGCATAGAAAAATAAAATGACAATCGAGGGGTTCTGAGAAAGGAATAAGGCAAACTAGCGCCATAATTTATACTTGAGAACTAAAAGTGTTTTGTGAAATTGATTCACACACTATTAAAGAATAATGAAGCCTGAGGGCCGAGAAGATTACCGAGGCGTTTGGTGGCCGGCCATGTCATTGGCTTACATTGTCGTGTAATAGGTCGTGCAATATACCATTCTTAGGCTTGGACCTATCCACATGTTCTCATCTAGATCACTTATATTTAGGCTAGCACGACCATGCCATCCTAGCGCATGGTTGGCAGAGAGCCTATTTTAGTAAGGGCATTATGATAAAGAATCCTTGTCTTTTTTACCCATTCAGCCAATGTTAAGCTCTTTTCTAACCACAAGTGAGCAAAATATGTTTTCCACCCTTTTTGAATAGATAAAAAAATACCCCCACTTTGATTTGAAGAGATTAAAGAGGTCGAAATTTCCCAGACGTCTTATTATTATCATTCATGTTTAACTCGCCCAATTATTATCATTCATGATTTTGGTTGCGAGAATCAAGATTAGAGTTATTCGTATGCATGATGTAAGTTCTTTATCTTTGTATTTGAGATTTATCACCATTTGGCCTTACAACAATTCCTAGGGTTTTTCTATTTCTGTTTATCTGCTGCGCTACAGTACATATCTGGATTAGAAATGTAATTCAGGTCGAGCAGTATCATTTGCACTGGTCGACCCTAACATCACCTCTCGCCCCAAAAATTATTAAATACTCTACCAAGACTTATTTATACTACTCGAACCAAACATCAAAAAAATATTGCTCGACCCTAACATCACCTCTTGTTCCAAACATTATTTACTACTCGATCCAAACCTATTTTTACTACTCGAACCAAACATATAAAAATATTGGTCGACCATAACATTACATCTCGCCCCAAATATTGTTCACTACTCGACCCAAATTTGTTTATTGTACTCGAACCAAACATCAAAAAATATTGCTCGACCCTAACATGATCTCTCGCCCCAAAAATTATTTACTACTCGACCCAAACCTATTTTTACTAATCGAACCAAACATAAAAATACTGCCCCGATAAAAACATAACCTCTCGCCCAAACCTTATTTACTACTCAACCCAAACCTTCTTGTACTACTCGAACCAAACATAAAAACACAATGTTCGGTCAAAACTTAACCTCTCTCCCCAAGCCCATATATTTACACCGCTCGCCCCAAATACATATATACCATTACCTATAAATTAATGATGATTTTGATTTGGAATAAATATCATGGCAGATGGAGGATGTGAAGTTAACTATTGTGCATCGTGGTTATTGGGATAAAAAAGATTACATGCATGGGGAAGAGACGATCACTTACATATCATTACATGATATGACTTATGATGTATTTTTGGATGTGATTCACTCAACTCTGAGGGGTGATAGGATAACAACTGGTATTCATTTCATTGTTTGATGCCGAATGAAGAAGGAGAAGTTCAGAAAGTTGTTATATTGTCAATTCGTGATCAACTTGTTGTGATGCAAGCTCATAAAGTTTATGTCACCGTAGACCCAAAATAACAACCATTTGATTGCGGCACAATATTCGGCGGTGGAAGCTCCAGTTCTTTGCAAGCGAGGGGTTGAACTGTGGGCAGTCAAATTCCATTTGGCCACGACAATATAACGGGAGTGGTCAATCCATTTTCATTTGACTACAATTCAACACAACAAGCAAGTGAAACCTGGAGTGCTTCTGAACGTGCACATATTTTACCAACTCCTATCTCGGATATCCTGGGTTCGAGTAAAGAGACTTATGAATCTTTTAGTGTGGTAAATCCTTGAATGAGTGTCCAATATCATGAAATTCACTACGACATAGTACTCGAAGAGTCCGATGAAGATGAGGGAGATGTGAAATATATTGACTATGAAGAGGATGATGAAAATGAGGTCGATGATTGCATAGAGAGTGATGAATATGAAGTGGGAAATGAAGATGATGATATTGACTTAGATTTTAAGGTATTGCAAAAGTTAATATATGATGAACTACTATGGGAAGCTGATGAATACTTCGTTGAAGAGACCACTAATCGCAGTGAGAGCGATAATTCGATACCTACAGATGTTCCAATTGAAAATAATTCGGATAATAGAACATTCTATTATACTAGGAGAAGAGTGCGAAGACCATCTCCGTTAGTTAATGATCAGGGGGATATCCATGCCGAGTCAAGGTCAAGTACTTGGATAATTCCTGGATCGTCATTTCATACCAATGATTTTGATCCGATCCAGTTTGAGTAGGAGAATGGTTATCATGAGAATGTTGGTCGTGACCTTTATATTGGCATATCCTTTCAGAATAAAAGTGATATGTAAGTTGCGGTTGGAGTGTATAATGCAACATAAAAATATTCTTATCGAGTGAAGGCATCTTGTGCACAACAGTACTATATCACAGGAAAGTATAGAGGTTGCGGGTTTTTTGTTATGCGCATACTCAAAAGCAGAAGGCGTTTGGAAGGTGATGAGATTTCACCCTTAGCACACTTGTCAGTTTGATACCAGTATAAGTGCACCATGATAACGGCCTTCTAGAATTATCACTGCGCTCTATGCACCCAGATTACTGGAGGAAGGTCGTTTGCTTCGGGCTAAAGAAATTCAAGATGATATAGCGACTGAGCATGAGATAGATATATTGTATAATAAGGCATTAAAATCTCATCATTTGGCCCATGCAATGATAATGGCAATCACCAATAATCTTGGGAGACATTGCCTTCTTATCTCTACATGCTTCGAAAATAGAATCCTGGATCGGTGACTAGTTTGGAGACTAATGACGATGGTACATTTAAGTAAACTTTTGTAGCCTTAGCTGCATTTGTTTTTGCATTTAAAGAATATTGCAGACCTGTTATTGTTGTTGATGGTACACATTTGAAAGGGAGATATAAGGGTATAATGTTTGTTGCTGGAAATAAAGATGGAAATGAGCAGATAGTTCCACTTGTCGTCGGTATTGGTGATATAGAGAACGATGCGTCATGGTGCTGGTTTATGAAACAATTGCACAATACTTTTGGGTGTCCGCAGGACTTGGTGATCATTTCAAACGCTCACAAATGTATAGAAAATATAATTAGAGATGTGTATCCTCCGACAGTGCGTCATGGTTTGTGTGCTTTCCACCTTTAGATGAACATGCATCGTTACCGATCTGAAGTTTTTCTTTTGTTCAAGAGAGTAGCACATACATATACAGAGTCGGTGTATGATGCATCTATGAAAAGCATAAAAGAGAAAGACCCACTAGCCTGGTGGAAGCTTGTTCGTGCAAAGCCCAAAAAATGGGCACGTGTTCAATGTCCAGCGCGTCGTTGTGGGTTCATGACGTCAAATATTGCTGAGAACTTGAATTCCAAATTACTCTGGGCAAGAAAACTACTAGTGTGTTCTATGCTTGAAGTTGTACGTAATATTCTGCAGGTTTGGTTTAACAAAAGACGAGATGCAGCAGAGAAGATAGACCACGAACTATCACCAGTAGTTACAAAAGAGTTACCTCTAATTAAGGAATATTGGACCGCGTATGTGAGTATCTATGATTATTAAACTCAATTTAATGTGAAAGATGCGGCTCGCTCATACATTATTGTTTTACAATAACAAACTTGCACGTGTTTCGTGTTCCAACACGACTTGATCCCGTGTGCGCATGCCTTGAAAGCTATTTCGGAATATTTTTTTCTAGTAAATATTTTACACTTTTTTTACTTACCAACCTTCTTTAAACAAGATCCCTTTATTTTTTATTTTTTAGTGAGGCGAACCAATCTATTTTTGGGTATGTTGATGAGTATTACAAATCAAGCACTCTACGCAAGTTATATTCTCCGATAGTGATGCCAATGACACACCCATGTGATTGGTTTGTCCCAACCTCTGTCCGACAACATATTGTATTTCCACTGACAAATCCAAGACATGCTGGATGTCCTAAAGTGAGGAGATATTCATCTGTGTGTGAGAGTACAAGACTCCGCCGCACACAAACATGTTCTAGGTGCAAAGGGATTAGTCACAATCGTTCTACTTACACTTACAAGAATCCTGTAGAGCTTCCACCACCAAGTAGCACATCTCACAGTGAACGTCGTCCCATAAGGTGTGGTAGTTGTGGCGGAAACACTTACAAGAATCCTGTAGAGCTTCCACCACCAAGTAGCACATCTCACATTGAACGTCGCCCCATAAGGTGTGGTAGTTGTGGCGGAAATGGACATCAGCGTAATAGATGTCATGCTCAAGTATTCAATCATTACAGTGGCATTTAGTTTAATTTGTACGAGATTAATATGTACTTTATTGACTGAAAAAATATTTATTGTAGTGTTATTATTATATTATTTATGCATGGGACATTCAAACGCAATATTGTATTATTTTTCCTATGTTATATGTCTAACATTTTTTTAAATTTTAATATTATATTTAAAATTAAATAAAATATTCGTAATACATATAAGGTGATAGGAGAATACATATAATTAAAATAAAGAGGAAAGAGGAAAATTTAAACCTCCATAATATGAATTAATGGTTAAATAAATTGTGGTGAGCTGTAGAAATATCTTAGGGCGAGTAGTGTTGTTTATTTCTAGCCGTATAATTCAAGTTTAGTTGAATATTAGCTGAATATTTTAGTAGTTAATAATAGATTCATAATAAAATACAATAATAATATATAACAACCATAATATAAAATAAAAACATAACACTGGAGCAACAAACGCATGACCTACGGTAAAAGACACTCACATTCTTCACAATGATAATAATAACAATAAAATCCTACTACTTGTTGCATCTTTTGCTTGTATGTGATGTCCCTTCGCCGCGTGAGTAATTGAACATTTGTTGTTGAGGCATACGTGATTTTAGAATCAAACTTGGTTGTTGCATAAATATTGTGCCCATCCCTTTCAGGAATAGTGGTTCTTGTTCCATTCTGTAAACTATTGATAATTCAGGATCAACCTAGTCACAAAGAAATTGCTTGTTAATTATGAATTTAGGAATAGACTGTTGATAACACAAAGTTGAATACATATATTTGCAAAATCCATCCATTGTTGGTCGGTTGCATGCACAACTTTTGATTTAGGATCACAAGTGACACCCGGGGTTTGAATGATTTGCTTGAAGAAGGTATAACAATGTTTAAGGCATTACAAGAAATCTGATGTTTAGTGACAATTTTTTTTCCACGCATAAAATTTTGTCATAATATGTTAATCAATAGTGACGAATTTTAATTTTGTCACTGAAAAAAATATTTTGACGACAATATTTATTTTTGTCATCATCGATCTAATTTTTTGTCACTAAATTGCATATTTGATGACGATTAAATGGATTTTGTCACAATAATGGAATGACAAAAAAAATGGGTAGGAGAGAACCTTTTAGCGACAAACTAGTAATAAATGGTGACGGTATTTGGTGTCACAACAAGTTTTTATTTGTGGCAACACTATATTTTGTAATTAATATTTCCATGAAAACTGGTGACGACATCTAGTGTCACGATAAGTTTCTTTTCATGACAACACCATATTTTATCACCGTTTCAAGAAAACTAGTGACAACATTATTTTGACACTAAAGTCTTATTTAGTGATGACAAATATGAATTTTTCATTCACATCAAGATTTAGGATGTGAATTTTTCAATAACAACTTGATAAAAAAATGGTGATGACATTTGGTATCACTATAATTTTCTTATGTAAGTATTATTCAACTTATTATTCACCATTAAATATTTATTTTTCTAGTTTATTTAACTAACTGTATACTCCCTCTGGTTCTATTTATATGACGTTTTAGCGTCTAAAATTTATTTCAATTAAATGTCGTTTTAGTTAAAAATTTTATTTTATTTCCACAAGTACCCTCCATTTCTTTTTGTTAGCCTAAAACTTATGGTTACATGTATATATATATTTTTTTTAATATTCATGAAAAAGACTTATAGTTCATTTTATTTGTAGAATATTCATCAAAATATGGTTCTTTGTTTTTTTTAGAATATTCATCAAACTTATTWGTTGTTTCATTTTTTTTTAGAATATTCATCAAAACTATGGTTCCTTTTTTTAAGAAAAATATGGTTYATTTATTTTTTTAGAATATTCATCAAAAATACTTATAAATTAACTGAATTTGTAGTTGAGATGAAATCCTCTTCTCGTACTCGGTTATTATTTTTATTTACACTGTGCTTAAAATTTTTTATCTTAGTTTGTCTCAAATAATTTTTTTTTTATTATTTTTGGCTCATTGAAAAATTTAAGTATTGGATGAAATTTTAACATATCGTTGGCTCTCCAAATTTGAATATATCCAAATTTGAAATTTGGGAAGAAGGTTAGCTCCAAATTTGAAATTTTGGAAGATTGTTTTTGTGCTTGGAGATGAAAAGTTAAATGAGTGAGAGGGGAAAGAGACAAAAATTTTGTGAGGTGAGAGGAGAGAGAAACGCAGTATTAAAATGGACAAATTAGTCTTTTATATACATTTCTTAATATGCGTGTTTTAATCCTAAAAAACTTATATATTGAACCGGAGGGAGTAGTTTTTAACGACAAAAATATTATTATATAATATTTCTCAAGTTTCTTAGTTTTAAAATTGATTAAATAAGTTTATGATTTTAAATAATAGATTATTATTTTTTCTTCTGATTTCAAGTTTTGAAATTTATTTATTATCGTATTATAAYATTTTATATTTRTSTACAAAARTTCTYARTTAATYTCTTTACCAAAATCTCTTWTTGTGAGCATCTCTTTTTGTGAACACCTTTTTTTGTGTATAAAATATTTATTTAGAAGTTAATCATACTTTATTATATTCTTATCTAATTTATTTTGATATTTATTTTATAATGTTTCAATTATATTTTTTATTTTTAAAATACATCAAGTGATTATTTATGATTAAGTATTATTTAACTTGCTCTATAATATTTAAAGGCTTATATTATTATTTTAGAATATTTTTAAGTTTTTTATTTTACAAGTTTATCTTATAAATATATAAATTTAAAATATTATTTGGTATTTTTTTTTTCTGATTTTAAGTTTTGAGGTTTATTTAGTATTATATTATAACATTTTATATTTTGGTTTTATTTTATTTTTTTTTTCTCTTTTATTTATTAAATAGTTATCTAGAGTTTATTTTATATTTATGGGAAGTATTAACTTTTGTATTAAGCTTAAAAATGAATTTCTGGTAAGTTATGTAGGGTTAAAAGAAAGATTAAATTTATTTTTAAATGTATATTTCTTTGTTTATAAAATATAACATTAGGACCATGTGGTCGAGTGGTTAGGCTATCTATCAATATAAAACATTGTGGGTTCAAACCTCTTGTCTTTCAAATATTATTTTTTTGGCTCCCGAACCTTTGTGTAATTTAAATATAATAGAAGTAATGTCAATAAAAAAATAAAATCGCAAATTTGAACCCACAATGTATAGTACCAATTGTTAACAAGGTACCAATCAAACCATTTAACCAACTACTATTTGATATTAATTTTTCCAAATAATATATAATTGTACGCTTGTCTGATCACAATTACTCTTAACCTTATATAAATCAAAACTACCACATAATCTTTTCATAAATATATTAAAAAAAATCTAAATAACTATTTTATAAATTATAGCAAAAATTAAATAAATAATAAATAAGAAGCAAAACATAAAAGTTATAATATAATCCACACTATATTATTAATTAAGTGTACGCATGTGATTTTTTGCTTCCACGTGGCTCTCTGTCTGCCTTTTCTTATTTCTGTTTCTGCTGTATTTGTTTTATTATTATTATTTTTTTTCGAATCTACTCCTACCGTTTTTCATTTTTATCTTTTTTTGTCCTTTTTATCCCTTTTTCCTAGCGATTTTTTTCTTTTTCTTTTTCTTTTTCTTTTGTTTGATACCACGCCTATCTTCTCGTGTGCGACAAGATTAACTGATAAGAAATATTAATGTATTTAAGTAATTATTTGACACAAATTTGTGTATAAGTAATTATTTGACACCAAGATTTTTATTTAAATAATTATCTGCACCAATTTTTTTTTTTATTTATACTATGTAATCGACTGGTGTCAATGCCGGGCTTCCCTTTTAAGATAATCAGAATTTCCCTCTTGCCTACCAGCCACTTCATGCTTCTTTAATAAGGGATGATTCAAGACATCGATTCCACCTAAAAAGCGCTTAGTTGGCCTCATGTGTGATCGGAATAGGCCCTGAAAGGAGAAGGAAGGGTGGAATGCCAACAGGCGTCTATTATTGAATTGACCCGATAGTACCCGTTTTGGGAACGTCCAGTGCCAAAGTCACTGAATGGGTAAGTCGTCAATCCCTGGACTATATTATTTTTTTATTTTATATATTTTTAATAATTGTTTAAAAGTTTTAAATATTCTGTCACTAATTTTAAAAAAAA
>BMAC01000908.1:220964-260941 GCA_014905375.1 Phtheirospermum japonicum | reverse complement strand
CAATTTGAAGGCAAAACTGCTATATATTTGCTGTTGTGAAGTGATATTGTTGAAAAAAATAATAATAATAATAATAAGAAGGATTGCACTTACCCAAATTTGTTGTGAAGTGATATTGTTGAAAAAAAAAATAATAAGAAGAAGAAGGATTGCAATTACCCAAATTTGAACCCTGGTGGTTCATTTCTTATTCCCCACATTCTACCACCAGACTGCTTAAATTTCTTATGCAATTTTTACTCTTAATATAAAATTGTTTATCTCTGGTCAGTTTCAAACCCGAGTTACAGCGTACATATTTGATAACTGTGACCACTTTGCTGCAACTATTATTTGACAATATTTTAATTTGTTTTTATATTTAAATAACTGTTTTGTTCCTATTTTAAGAAATGCATCATATTGCGATATTATTTATTTATTAATCACTAAATGATTGTCGCGTGATCAATGACACAAACATTACTTACTCTCTAAATATTTAATTTTTAATTATTTTTTAATTTATACTTTGATCATAGTTATAATTAATTCATTTATAACTTAAAAAAATCTCACATCAATATTTTTAATAATTAAAAAATAATAAAAAATGTTAATCATATAAACTATATCTAAAAAATAGAAAATTGGTTAAAATAAATATAAATAATTTATAATAGTTAATTAATAAATCTTAAAAAAATTACTWAATCATAAGTAATTTCAATAAATCTAAAAGAATAAGTATTTAATCATTAMTTAATATATTTAAGAAAATAAAAACATAACATTAATTTAAACCGGCAAAAAATATAAAAAAGTTTGATTAAATGCTAAATAATTATTTCAAAAACCAGAAAAGGAAAAAAATGAAAGTTATAAAATAAAGAAAACTACTAAATAAAAAATTAAAAAATTAAAAAATGAAATGTTGGGTCTCAAAATTATTTTACGATTTTTTTAACAAAATATAAATGTTATAATATAGTACTAATTTAATGTCAAAACTTGAAATAAGCAAATTATTTATAATTTATTGTTTAATTTATATTTTAATTAATAAACATGAAAATTAAAAATAATTAAATAATTATAAATTAATAATATAAGTCGTAAAAGAATTATAAAGTTAGTTAAATGAATATGTAAAATATATATTTTACATGAGTAATACTTAATATATTTAAAATATTTTAGGAATTTTTTTCTTGGTAATAGAGTGAAGAGAGAATATTTTAAAAATAAAAAGGAAGTAAAATTAACATATATATAAGGGGAATTGAACTTCAAACCTATAGGTTAGAGGAAAACATTATAACCATTACACAAGAAGGTCCTCTTTATTTTATTTTTTAAAATGTATTGAAATTACTTTATGATTTTTAACGAATTATTTTATTAATCTATAATATTTCCATGTCTTTTAGGAGTTATAAAGAAAGAAATGAAAATATTATAAATAAAGTCCTTTTTTATTAAAACTTGTATATAAATATTAAAGATTAAAATTATATCATAAAAGTTATTTAAATATAAAAATAAGAACCTTTACAAAAATAATAAAATAAATAAGAAAAACGTACGAAGTCAGTTAAATAAAAAAATACTTCTTTCTAATTAATTATTAATAAAAGATTAAATGAAATAATGTAGAAAAACTAAGAATATATATATATATATATATATATATATATATATATATATATATATATATATATATATATCCCCTATATATTAATGCAAAATCCTCATATCCTATGTGTCTGTTTCTCACGCTGTGTTAGCTTTGGAAAACATTCTCGTGCTTCGGTGTCCCCGAACCTAATATCTACCTAATTTAATATTTTCCTTTTATATATTTTAATTAATTTAATACTTTCCTATTATTATATTTTTCTTAATTTAATATTTTATTTTCCTTTTATATATTTTTATCAAATCTAATATTTTTATATTATTTTATTTTTCTTAATATAATATTTTTATTTTATTATATGTTACCTAATTTAATATTTTATTTATCATATTTTGACTAATTCAATATTTTACTTTTGTTCTACTAATATTAAAAAAATCATAATTAATTTTAAAAAATCTTTATAAGTTGAATTAATTTCTATATAATAAAAGTTGAAATAATTTTATTATTAAAATTTTAAATATTCTATTTAAGATAATATGAGTTATATAAAATTATTACAAAAGGGTAATAAATATAAAAAATATAAAATTAAATTTGGATATCAAATCCGAATATAATGCACTGAGAATAACATTAAAAACTTTAGATGAAAACTATTGTAACACCAAATTTTGATATCTAATCACAATATAAATTGTATATAATATTTTACTTTTATTATTATATTCTGTCTAATTTAATAATTCTCTTTATTATATATTACCTAATTCAATAATTTTTTTTTATTTTTATAATATAAAAATATGAATAAATCATATATTATTAGTAAAAAACAATCTAAATTTGTTATTTTAACCAAAAGTCAAATTAGATATGAAGTAATTTTAATTAAAAAAATATTTAATTATGAAATTAATTAAATAAATTGTATTTTTATAATGAAAGTTAAAATAATTTATTTATGGAATTTCAAATATTAAACATAAGTAAATTATGAATTATTTGCAATAATCTAAGTATGTCACTAATTATTAGTAATGAATTCAATTAATCATAAAAATATAAGACTATATAATAATGATTAATAATATATTTATTGGAAACAAGTACAATGCGACACGGGTTGAAAGTAATAGCTTTTGAGTTTTTCAAAGCATGTCGAGATATTTGCAATAACCTAAGTATGTAACTAAGTATTAGTAATGAATTCAATTAATCATAAACATATACAACTTTACAATAATGATTAATAGATATTAATTGGAAACTAGTACAATGTGACACAGGTTAAGAGTAATAACTTTTGAATTTTTTAAATTATGTAACTAATAATTATTAATAAATTTAATCTAATTATTAGTAATTTAACAACAATAATAATAAATAATTAAGATATTAGATACTGGTTGAAAATGTGATATCTTTTAAATTTTTATAAGTATATAAATAAAATTATTAATAAATTTAATCTAAATATTAAAATATAAATAATTTAATATACAATAATTAATGAATAAATTAGACATGTTCAAGGACACGGGTTGAGAATATATCATTTTAATTTTTCATTTGGAATTTAAAAATAAAATTTCAGAAATATTTTTACATTTATTTTTTATAAATTCTATGTAATACATGAGTGTTAAACTAGTATACATATAAATCTGGAAATATCTTTAAATCAAATAAAAATATATTTATATTATAATAAAATTCTAAATACATATTATATATATATATATATATATATATATATATATATAATATATATATATATATATATATGTGTGTGTGTGTGTGTGTGTGTGTGTGGTGTGTGTGTACAAAATTATATACTTAAATTGATTATTATTATAAAGTAAATTAAGGTAAATATTCAAAAATTAATTCTAGAAAGTTATTCATATGTTTTAAATTGAAAATAAACATTAAGAAAATCACAAAGATATAAATATTACTCAATAATTAAATTAATTTTAAATCTATAAGAATATATTTAACTAAAATTGAATTATAATTAATGATTATGAAAAATAGTAGAATATATGCAATATTTAAAAAAAAAACATTAAAAAACGATCCTTATCCGATATTACCTCTTTTTTTTCTCCTTTTCAAAAAAAATTGAAATGATTGAAGTTTTTTTATTTGGAATCGTGTTATATAACTTAGGCAAGATATATGACTTTGTTTGAGTTTAACCCCGAATGACTAGGTCAGATCAAAAAATGGGATTAAGGAAGAAACGCCAAGGTCTTGTTATTAATTTCGGTTTCTTTCCTCTTTGATGCCTCATTTTTTCAAATTTATTACATATATATATATATATATATATATATTAAATTGTTAAAATAAATATAAAAACTATAAATAAATTATAAAGAGTTATTTAATACAACTTAGAAACTGACAAAAAAACTTTAAATTCATATAAAAAAACAAAAAAACACACACTATATAATCATATAAATAATGCATAAAAACATATAATTGTAGTCTATATTATTATTTAATAAGTCTAAAGAATGAAGATAAAAACTATAAAAAAATTATAAAATAAAATTTAAAATTCATAAAATAAGTTTAATAAACTATTAATACTTATAATGAAATTAATTAGAACTAATTACTAAATAAATCTTAAAAATTAAAATAAAATAATTTAAATTAACTAACTAGGTAGGAGTTTTCTATTTCTAGTTCTCTAAACTTATTTTTTTTAATAAATAAATATGCACTATGATAATTAAATGTATAATTAAGGAACTTAAATAATAATAATAATAATAATAATAATAATAATAATCATAATAATAATAATAATAATAATAATAGGACTGGACTGAACTGAAGTTTAATAAGGTTTCTTGGGACTGGATCGGGATTTCTCATAAATTAGAGGACTAAGTTTGAAGTTTCTGGTAATCTAGGGGTTAAATCAAAATAGGATAAAGTTATGGGGGTTAATCTGTAATATTTGAAAAAAGGGTTGTGTTATAAACAGAAACCCCTTGATTGCTTCAGCACCCCCGTTTCTCCTTTTTCTTCCTTCTTCTCCAACACCAGAAATCCGCATACCCCTCCCCCTCGGTTTTGCCACGGCGGTGGCTCGGAGAATGGCACCCGGCGACAGCAACCGTGGGCAGCCACGAGGCGGCTCGGCTGGTTCACGTGTGGTCGCTTGGTCTTCCCCTATTTCAAAAATCAGTCGATCGGTCGGCAGCGAGGCGACGACTATCGTGGAGGCACGGCGGCAGCGGTATGGATTTTGGGTCTCGATCATAGGAACTATAATTCCTTATGTTATATTAGTCTCCTCGAAATCTGAAACAAAAAATATGTTAGAAAACATAATCATGTATGCTGATGTAGCCTCGTCTCATGAATTTTATTGAAAATTATTCTTTTTTCGTTTTATAATTTTTTTTAATTTACTGCAGGATTCATATATTCATGGATTTCCAGTTGGCTCTATTATTTTCTCGGGGAAAGGCCTTTTGTTGTGACGCGAAGCAATTTTTTGCAGAGAAATGCACATTAATGTAAGATTGTGAAGTTTAATGTGTTCTAGTCAGATTTTTGTAGTGTGGGATAGGAGCTGTCCCTGCTTCTCTTTGCTCACATGTGATAAATGAAACACATTTGCAAGCGTATGAATAGACATGATCTCATATCGCTTTCATTTGAGAGATTGATAGATAGTTCTTCCATTTTGCCCTAAAAAAAACATAATCATGTATGCCGCCTAGAAACAACACCATGGAAAGTTTATAGATAGTATTCATTTTCAATTCAATGCTTAAATATTTATTTATAAAATTTATAGACCCTATCTGTTTAATGTATGATAACTTAATAAATAAGTATAGTTAGTAGTGGTGGGACACTGCTAGTAAATTCATATATTTTGAATGAAATGACTGAAGTAAGCTTATGCAGGATCGAAAATAAATGTGAATTTGTACATTAATTCTATGGATTTTCTTTTATTTTGAAAGTTATGCTATGTAGGAGAGGGCTCCGATCGAGCGGTGTTTTCGTGGTTGTTCGGGCCGCTGGTTCGGATCTAGTCCTGGAGAATGTTGGGCGGCACGACCATGGTTGGTTTGGCCGGCGATTCGTGCCGGCCATCCTATTTTCTTCCAGCAACCAACGCGATGGCGAAGATGAGAGCACCGTTTATTGTGTTACCGTTTCATGAAAATCTTGATTAGTAAATTCTATGTCTTTTCCCCCCCTCGCTTTGATGTTGTGTGCTTCTTGATCTATATATATGGATGTTTTGCTGCTTTAATTCCATTTTTGTGAGTAGCAAGTTTGGATTTATTGGGAAGTCTTGAACAATGTTACGCTACCAAGACACGTAAATTTACATCATGAATTATGTCATGTGATGCATAATGATATTCATCACGTATGTTTATGAGATCCATTGATATGATATACCAATTCCGTAAAAATGTGTTTCGTGTTCATGCATAAACTTCAATACATATTGATATTCGGAACTTGAATACATGAAAATTTTGTTCTTATTGGTCTATGCTATAAAATAAATATCCTGGTGATATTTACACGGCTTGTACTTAGGAATTAATTTTAAATCATGTTATTATGTTTTGAGATTGAAGTTCTAAGTGCTAAGTAAATAGCCAACCAACTCATCATTAAAGCCTAATCCCCGTGCTAGATAGAAACGTGTTAATTGTTGTTGTTATTCTGTTGTTTTCTTGAACTTGTGAAGAATCTCAATTGCGGGTTAACTTGTTTTATGAATTGGGTTTGAACTGATTTTTTGTACAAGTATTGAGATGTTATCTTATCAATTAAAGGGACGAACCAAATCCAATAAAAAAAAGTTTTTTTTTATTTATAAATATATCAGTAGTTATGTTTTCTACTCTAAGTTAAATGCTAATTATGAGAATGCATACTGTTATGCTATGCTATTGATATGTAGACCAATATTTATGTGAAATTAGCTTCTTTTGATCTAGATATGAGTCGCTAAAACATGTACGGAGTCTAGTAGTAGTAGTGGTGTTAGATTGCGTCCAAGTTGAAGATGGCGAGGGCTCCAGCAGCCGCGAGCGCATCCATAACCACTCATTGCTGAAATCACTTTTTGTTATTGCCGAACTCGACTTTTCACTGTTGTAGTGTATTGCACCAGAATTCTCTTTTCGCTTGGTAATTTTTGCACTATATTATTATTTAAAATCTTGCCAATTTTAATCGTGAGATTGAGATGCCTAAGAATTAAAAACTTGAGAAATAATTAGACTATGACTTACTTGTTTGAACCCCAGTGGAGATTACAGTCATTGTGAATAATGTATAATGTATTTTTAAGTAGGATTATGAATTGTGTGGTACTTTGATTGTAATGTCGTTAGCTGAACACTATGCTAAACTTGATTGCTATGCTAATAAAATTGTGTTAGAATTGTAGATTGTGATTCTAGCTTTTCATTTTATTTTTTGTATTTGCATTAGATCTGAGAAATTTTTTAAAGAAATTACATAGTCATATAAAGGGAAATGACATTTGATTTGGGTTAATTAAAAAATATTATTATTATTTGTGGTGAGGAAATGTAACAATGTGTTTATTAAGTTGTGAGAAAATGAGTTATTTTGTAATTTCTCTTTGCAGTACTAATACATGCCTTTTATAATCCAACTTCGTTAATGATCATGTTATTCTTATTATTATACTTACATCGATGTGTTTTTAGGATGAGATGATAGCAAGGAAAGTAAAATATGCCGAAGAAGGGATTGAGAAGATTGAACAAGAGATAGTCACTGAAGTTCTTGGCCATGCATCTGGTTATATCAAAGGCGTTGGTTTTGGACTTAAACCTCCAGGAAAACACAGTACGTTGCCTGATTCGAACACCTAACACTTGCAAAAGGAAATGGCAGAAACTCAAGGAAAGCTACAGGATTCGGAAGGTCAAGTGACGGAGCTCAAGAATGAAGTCGATGATTTGAAAAATCAACTAACTCAGCAAGGCGAGTGCGTCAATAAGCTTATGGCCTTCATGAGAGCAAATGATTCTTCTTCGGGTGAGAATAATGTCGGGTGGGAATAATGCCTGATCCATTATATTCCAAGTAAGTTGGAATTTCCAATTTCAGTTCTGTGAACTTTGTATAGTATTTCTTTGATGATTTGATTATAAACTAATTTAGAATTATAAATTTCAAATATGCAGGCGGTCTGATCCCACTTTTGTTTTTGTTTGGCAATGTTGACATGTGGAACAAGTCAGGCTCAAGTCTTGCTATATGACATAACTCTTTTGGTTTACTTTATGCTTCCTGGTCCTTGTTTTGAATATTCAAGTACATTGATTCTAGATGTCTAATTTGGTATGTGTTCTGAATATTTCAAGTTAATATTTTGGTGAGTTGTAAGTGTTTTGGTGTATGTTCGAAATCGTCGAAGAAATATTTTGGAATATTGTTATCATTATGTTGTAATGATAAATACTCCTTTGCTTTCATTTTCATCATTACGATATTTTTTCCTTACAAAAGACTAATGACGAATTAATGTAAGACAATTTATATCATCATGGAAGTAAATAACAAAATTGTGTTCACTCAATTATTACAACTTCAAGCGTCACATAAGTATTTTAAAATTGTCACTTTAATAAATTATGACAACTTGTTTCATCACATAATACTTTGAACTTGTCACTTAAACTACATAATTTATGATGATTGGTTTGTCACCATATAAACTCATTTAATGACAATAGATTTTATCACCATATGTACCCATTAAATCATCATTGAACACATATATTTTATGATGATAATAAAATTCATCATATATTACTAATTTTTTCGTGACAAATAATTTCATCACCTTTAATAGTAAATGGTGACACAATGGTTTGTCATTGTAAGTATAGATGTTCAGTGACGGTCAATATTGCATCACTATAAAACATATCTATTGTGACGAATTACATTATAATTAGAAATTAATTAATACATATTATGACAATATGAGCGTCTTGATAACTTAATAAAAATTGTCACTGTAGTTATGTTTGTCACAGAAAGTCAAATGTTTTGATGACAAAATAAGTGCTCGTCATTGAAAATGTTAACATATGGTGACAAAACTGATCTTTTGATGATAATTTTTCAATCACTTACGTGACGATTTCTGCGTCACCAAATAGTGTCATATATGAAGACAATTTACGTCAGCGTCATCAAAACTGAACATTTAGTGACGCGCTTGAAAAAACTTTCACTTTCACCAATGGTGACAGCAATACCATGACAACCGCTGTGACGCTCAATTTTCGTCACCGTTTCTCTTCAGTGACGAAAAAATAGAGTTTTAATGACGAAACGTATCGTCATCGAACATCAAATTTCTTGTAGTGAGGTGTTTGACACGTTGACTAACCTCATTGTAAGTTAGCTTAACTGAGAATTGTGAAATGACCACGGATCTCGCAGCCATTATGACATAAGTGTTGTTTCATCATCAATGAACCAGTTAGTAGTGTTATACTGGTTCACGAGACATTCAATAAGCAAAGTGTCCATTGGAAGAGTCCACTTGGTCTTATTTTCATTGTAGAGTATGGTTTGAAGACCCAAACTCATGTTTTTGTGAGAATTGGATGAAGTGATGACTTTTCATTGTGTTTCAATACATATTTATAGCTAGAATAGACCGCCTTGTGTTTTACATGTCAATGCTACTGTTGAGGTCAATCTCACTGTAGTGGTCATAGTTATTGTACATCAGTATTGTTGTACATGTCAATATTACTGTTGAGGTCAATCTCAATATAGTGGTCATAGTTACTGTACATGATCAGTGTTTCTGTACATGTAAATGTTACTGTTGTGGTCAATGTAACTGTAGTTGCAAAATTACTGTACATGGCCAGTGTTGCAGCTAAAGTTGGACAAACAGACTAATTTAAGTTAAGTGTGGTCGTGTTTATCACTAGAGTTGAGAATATAATAAACAAATAAATAATATGATAAATATTACAAATTCAAATATTACACAAAATAGAAAAATTATATTAAAACCCAAATTTAATATAAAAAATTCAAATACTACATAATTTAAAATTAAATTAAAATGTTATAAATACGATAGTTTATTTTCTATTTAATTTAATTTTAGAGGATGACACTTTAAATGTTTGGGGCGAGGGGAGTGAGTATTTGGGTCAATGTATGTATTAGTTAGGAGCGAGTGGCATTTTTTGAGTCGAGTAGTTAATTTTCTGGCATTAATTTATTTTCAGGGGATGACACCTTAAATGTTTGGGGCGAGAGGAGTGGCGTTGTTTGAGTCGAGTAGTTAATTTCCTATTTTAATTTATTTTAAGAGGATGACACCTTAAATGTTTGGGGCGAGGGGGGTGAGTATTCGGGCCGATGTATGTAATTAGTTAGGGGCGAGTGGCGTTGTTTGAGTCGAGTAGTTAATTTTCTATTTTAATTATTTTCAGGGGATGACACCTTAAATGTTTAGGGCGAGGGGAGTGTGTTGTTTGAGTTGATGTATGTAATTATTTAGGGGCGAGTGGCATTGTTCGAGTCGAGTAGTTAATTTTCTTGAACAACATACAAAAACATCTTCCACCATCAGCACGGAATCTCCACAAAACCAACCATACATTCACCAGCATGGTCCATAATATTCACCACATTGCTAACACAACAATAATAAATATAAAGACAAAGATAATAGAGGAAATAGAAAGAGGAACCCATTATAGTCACACGTGACCCGCACACCTGGCCTCTCATTCCTCTTCGCCATCCTCATTATCTGTTTCCTCTTCCTCTTTTTCCTCATCATATGTTTCCTCATCCTTGTACTCAAGCTCAACTTCAATCAGTTTGAATTGATCATAGCCACCCACATATGAGAAATCTACCAACGCCACATTTTTTTGTTATCCATAGCTTGTAGGCCACTTCATAGTACTCCAATCCAAAAGTCCGAAAGTAGCGTTGCCTCTTTGTCTCCTGCGAACATACGTAAGTGTTGTGATATTTACCATAAGAAAAAATCATTGGTCGGGACTAGTTCGAAAAAAAAAACCCACCTTTCCAACGTCAGTCCAATAGGTACCAATGACCTTCACCTTGTTGGTTTGGACATTATACTTGATGCCTAGAGCCGGCAATTTCAGGCCCGGCCCACGGGCCGGCCCGGCCCGGCCCGATTTTAGGTGGGCTTGGGCCTTGAAATACCAGGCCCAAAAAAATCGGGCCATTTTTGGCCCGGCCCAACAGGCCCGATTTGGCGGGCTGGCCCGGCCCGGCCCGACTTGGCCCGCAGAAACACACTAAAAACCCTATGGTGGGCCGGGCTTGGGCCAACGAAATCACGGCCCGATGGAATTTCGGGCCGGCCCGGCCCGGCCCGATTTTCGACGTTGGCCCGGCGGGCTCGGGCTGGGCTGGCCCGGCCCAGCCCATTGCCAGCTCTATTGATGCCAGGTGAATTCTTCCATTCAAAAAACGCATCAAACCGATCCTTGTAGAGTTGGACTTGTCATTTCACCTTTGCAAGTTTAAATTCTTTTTTGAACTATTTGCTTAATTTTTTGGCTACAAAAAACAAGGAAAATTCCAAGTATCCGCATCAGACACATCATAGGAATCGGCCACGGCTTTCAATTCTTGGATGAGATAAGCCTCTTCTTCTTTACTCCGACCAATTGGCTGGTACATGTTCTTGAGGACAGAGTTCCGTGTGCGATGTATCCTCTTCGGAAAGCAATGCAACAATATACAATCCAAAATTAAAATTCACAGAAATCAAATAGTGAAATAGTGAGATTAGAATTCTAGAATCAATAGTCTATATAAGTAGCACTTATCTATATAAATAGCACTAACAGTCAACGTAAGTAGCATTCATAGTGAAATCAGAATTTTAGAATCAATAGTATATATAAATAGCAGTAACAGTCGACGTAAATATCATTCATGAATGGAAAACAGAATGTTGATACGAGTGGTATCGTTAACAAAACAAATAAACAGCAGTACAAACTTAAACCATATAAACCACTATTAACAACACAATCAACTACGTTAAAAGCAGTACAAATGGGAAAGTTTGGCACCAACAGTGATTCTTATCAATGGCGGAGCCAAGACGAAACGTGCAGTAGGCTGTAAGTTTTTCTTTTTTTAAAAAAAAGTTTAAAGAAGTACATGATTATTGTTTTTCTTATTGGTAAGTGATGTAAGCACAAAAGGTCTTAGTAGAATAACTAATACTCATCTTGAGTGTCCGGTTTTTGGGAGAGATTTGATGCGCAGGGTTGCTCTTTTCTTTTGTTTTTTTGTGTTGTTTGGTTTAGAGCGGTGCTTTTTGACTATAAATGGGGCAAGGATAGGGTTTCAAGATAGGGTTAAATGGGTCATTCTGTAATTTTGGGATATAAATAGGGTTTTAACTTTTTTTGGCGCGATCATTATGAAACTAGTTTGGGGCGATTGGTTTTGTTTAGGTCGAGAAATATATTTTTTTACATTTATCCTTTTTAGATGAAGAATTTTTAACCTTTTTTTGGGACTATAGAAACGATTTGAGGCGAGAGGGCTAAGTCTTTGGGGCGATCATTAGGAAGGGCTATTGGTTTTACTTAGGTCGATCAGTATAAATAATTAGGGGCGAGTGGTATTATTAAGGACGAGGAGCACGTTTTTAATGTTTTTTCGACTATATTTTATTATTGTATCTTAATAAAATAATGTTAATGTTTAAAGAAATTTACATAACATAATTCTTATAAATCATATCAAGTCAAATTTGTAATTAAGTCTTCTTTTTATTGTACCCTATTGAAACTATAATTTGTTAACCACCAATCAAAAAAAATCTCTTTCACTCAGATGCCAATTTATATTTCATAATATATTAATTAAATAATTGACATTAATTTGATTTGATTATTATAACATACTAAGTGGGAAAGAGAAAATAACACAACACAACAGTTTAACATAACATAACACAATAGTTTAACTAAGTTAACATAACACAGCAGTCTAACATAAGTTAACATAACACAGCAGTTTAACATAACATAACACAACAGTCTAACATAATATAACACAGCAGTTTAACATAACAACACAAAAGTCTAACATAACATAACACACCAGTCTAAAATAACATAACATAACACACTAGTCTTCGAATTATTCATCAACAACTTTAATTTCTCCCCCAGAGCATTTTTATTTTCACTCGTAGTGACTCCTTCTCAATTGCGTTACATGGGCTTATGATTTGACAGTCCTGTATAATTAATTAGTAAGATAAATAAAATATTTAAGTACGTGTATCTTATATCAGAGTAGTGCGGAACTTACAGGTAAAAACTTCTTTTTGACATTTTGATCTTCGTTCATGTAGTTGTAGTTGCTACTCTCTCCGAACCTAACTGTTCCTGGGGTATTGATCAGTTCCTTGTACCATATGTATCGTTCTTCAAGTTGAGAGATCCTTTGTTCGGCATCTTCTGAACAGATTGAAACCCCACAACAACGGCGGATTAGTTCTTGTGCTTCATCAAAACTATCTCTTAGAGGTGGTAGTCCCCCACTGGGATTCCACACACTAGTACATTTTTTAACAATTAGAAACTCAAGTAAAGTTTTCATCCATCTTTTGTGTCCATTCACCATCTTCTTCATCATAGTAACCGTGACCAATTATCCGAAAAGGAGGCATCTCATGCGCTTCTTCATCTTCAAAGTGGTCAGCCATTATTTTTTATGTTTGGAAATGAAATGATTAGTGGAAAGAGACTTGATAATGACTTCTTAAGTGTTTCAGTACATATTTATAAACAGAGTGAGCACGTGCCACAGTCTTACTGTTCAGTCCTCCCCTTAAGCACGTGACATTGTTGTTGTTCACCTGACGAGTTGAGTTGCATGAAAAGACCGGAGACTTCACCAATCCAAGAAATACATAGTTGTCATACTGTTGGGATGAGCAATGGCACATGAATTCAGGACTGAGAGGCGCACGTTAAATATTTGGGGCGAGAGGTATAATAGCTTGGTGCAGTTTCCCATGTAAGTATTACTGTTCACTCCTTCCCTTAGGAACATGACATTGTTGTTGTTCACCTGCGGGTTGAGTTGCATGAAAAGACCGTAGACTTCACCAATCCAAGAAATACACAGCTGTCATATTGTTCAATAGAAAAGACTACACATTTTCGGAACGAGCAATTGCACGTGAATTCAGGGTTGAGAGGTGCACGTTAAATGTTTGGGGCGATAGGTATAAATAGCTTGGTGCAATTCCCGTGGCACGTGAATTCAGGGCTGTTCATACTATTCAATTGAAAACGCTATAAAATTGTACAATTTACTCTTACGCATGTGACACCAACCAGTGAAATGACAATACAATTGTACAATCAAATTGTTATTGTTCACATAAATTTACAAACAACAAAATATGAATATGAAGTATCAAAACGATGGGGTCTAGTTGGCATGTGAAATCTAACAACGAGATGACAACACACTACGATCATCTGCATCACTAGTGCCGATAAATAAATTGAATGGTTAGACAACACACATACATCTTAGCTCATTGTATCTATATAAACACGATGAAAAACAATTAAGGAAACATAAATTATACAATATCAAATTTACTTTCTATTCTTAGAAATGCAGAGGCCAATGGCTAATTTTGATGAAGATCATCTTGATGTGAGATTTATTGAAGATAATTTCTATGATCCGAAATGAACCATGTGGAATATGGAGAAGGATCGAGTAATTTCAGATTATTTTATTTCTTAAAAAATAGTGCTGAAAGATGAGCAGAAAAAGGGGAGAGAAGTTTGAGTGTTGCGCAGGTAACAAATTTGCTTTGTGACCTATTTGCTTTTCCTTTTACTACTGATGAGGATGACAATAGAATAGAGGAAATGGAAAGGAGGTACGTCTACTACTACTACTTATTTACAGATCATGGAATTTATAGTGATCGTGAACGTAAATGAGTCTCTGTTGATACCACCGTCTCCCATTATTTTCTTGATGTAAGTGCGAATCAGCCCCTCTACCTATATAGATATGAGTGTATGTATATACATTACTAACTGAATTTTTTTATGAAGGAATAAAATAGTATTATACCGACACACAAGTACTACATGTTGGGTGAGTCACCAATGTGGGAGAAATTTGAAGAAGTTTTCGGATGAATTGTTATCACTGTGTTACACAATTAAATAGTACAAATGTATTGGTATTTTTAATGATTGAATTTCCAATTAAGTCAGTATTCTAGTGTGTAATAAGATGGGATTGGGACGACCTCAGTTTTATTGTGCAAGCTTAATTATGTAATGTACAAATTCGTAGTATGTTCATTTCATTTAATGAAAATATTTGTTGGTGTTGTCAATCTACTATGTCTCATCTCACTTGCCCATTGATATATATTTTTTAAATAAACATATCTAATAAGTGCATATCATAATAATGTCTTAAAACTATAAGGAACTTTATTTCACAATTAAAATAAAATAAGATTAAAATAAGAATTACAGTAATTTGACATTATATATGTGATCACATCCATAATGGCGGATTTCCAATGAGATTGTGGTATTGACAAATGCAATTTAAATAGTTTTTTTTGAATACCAAATCCATCAAACCGAATAAAGGTTCTCCATATTTTAGATATGCAGTAGTAAACTCAACATCGCCTGCCACGTCGTTCTAAAAATGTACAAGCCACTCTGGCACTTGCACTTTATTGGTCTCATGATCCTAAAATGTATGCTCGTTTCCAACATCATATGAAAATGCTTGTATCGTTGTTGAAGAAGTTCAACTAGAGCGGTTATGTTGTCCATTGTGAAGTTTTTTCCGAACATAACATTGATTTTGTCCAAAAAGACCCACGTAATATTGTTGCACAATCTTATTCTGGGATTGTAGACTCCATTGAGATTACTCTCACGGAGGTCGTCAACCAGCAAAGTATTCATATGGATGCTCCACTCGGTTAAATTTGTATCGTAAAAAAATAAATCTTCTTCGAAATCAGAATTTGGTACATTGTTAGGCTGATGGGAACTCGTTTTTTATTTTTGTTATGCGAATACCTAGATGGTGGAGAAAACTAAAGGTGTAAGATTGTGTTTAAAAACTAGTCCAATATTATAAATTTATAGATGAGTTACAATCTCACAAGACAGTTATATTCAATGTGTAGTCTTTGTTGATAGAAGATTATTTAGCACTCTAAGAAATTATCTGCGCAAGAGTACGGAGTTGATTGTAGAGCGGTAAGTTTTCCCGAGTCGTGTCTCTTGAGGATAGATGTTATCGGCGGTCGGTGTTTTTACTTAATCTCTTGTTGATCTTAATTAAACTAATATAATCTAAGAAAGCAATAAGTCATTTATTTGGGTTGAGTTTTTAATGCTAATGCTTGAATTAGAATGAAAGCTTTAAAACACTAATTAAAACTTGCTTGAAAGTAATTAACCTTAGTAAAACTAATTAAAAACCTTAAATAATTTAAAAACTACTAAACTAAAGAAAGCTTGTAAATAGAAAGAGAAAGTGGAGGGGAAAACAAAGTTTTATAACATTAAAAAGTCAAAGAGCATTAATGATTAGCACGGATTCGTCTTGATTTTTAGTAGTATTTTAGTATATTTTTCTTAGTGTTTTTGGTATAAGTTGGATAAATTGAGCACATTTTCGTATTTTTGTATTTCCAGCTTATTTTACCGCGTTTTAATAAAAATCGATATAAATAGGTGTTTATTTGTTGTTTTTCCAATACAGATAAGTAACCAGAGGATTTCGGATCTTAATTAGAAGAATTGATGTTCAAGGAAATGAAAACGAGCTTTCCGGTGAAAATTGGCAACTTTTGGAAGCTGCCAGGTTTTCAAGAACGGTCAGATGCTGGAACCGTTCTAGTACACCTGTCGCCCGACGCTGCCGAGACGGTCCCCTCACGTCCCGCCGAGAGCTGCCGACCGCTGCCAATTTTCTAGAACGGTGAAACTTTGGAACCGTTCTAGTATCCCGCCCCGACGCTGAAACGAGTTTTTGACGCGTTTTTAAGTTTCTTGGGCCCTAAGACACCTATATCTATAAATACCCACCTTAATTTGGATTTAAAGAGGACTAAGACAATCTTAGTGTTTGGAGGCTCAGAATAAACCTATTTTCAAATTTTATATTAATTTTTCAAGTTCTAGACCAAGGATCGAAGAACGACGCATCCAAATCTTCGTTTTTCCGTTCGTGATTCAGTCCTCGTCGAAGAACTGCGTTTTAACTCCGGAATAGCTGGAGAATTTTCGGCACTTCTTAGATTTCATAAGTACTCTAAACTTTTTAATTGCTTTCTTAGTTTAATTCATAGATTTAGGGTTTTAGATAGTTAGAATTACTTTATGTTCTTGAATTTACGTTTGAACTTGAATTCGCTGAATGTTTTATGCAATTTAGTTTCTGTTTTAATTCAGATTTTTATGTTTATGTTTGAATATTGGATACTTGAACTGGTTGAGAATATTCATGCAATTAATTTATGTTTGTTTGCTTAGTTTTCATGAATCGATTTATTGTTTGATAATCGTTGGAGCCATAGATGTTTAATTAATGCATGATTGTTGTTTAGAGTTGAATCATTGAGTTGATTTATAGTTTTATAGCTGCTGCGTTTTAGTCTTAATATTGAAGTTTCAAGTTTTAATTGAGTTTCTTATTAAATAATTAGTTAGTAATTAAATTCCTAGTTTAATTTGGTTAATTAGTGTTCTTAAATTCTAGTTGGTAGTTTAGTTTAGTTTAATTAGGTTAATTAGTTTAATTTATTATTGCTCAAGTTCTTAGTTATAATCGAAACTCAAAAACAAACAAATCCCCAATTTGTATGAGTTTACTTGTTTAATTGTTTTGAGAAAAATATCTAAGAGACCGAACAGTTGTCCGACATCCATCGCGCACATCCAACGAGACCAAGACCCGAACAAGTTTCCGAGAGCGATTCTTCTTTAGACACGAATTTTGTGTGCGACGAGATTCCCGAGTCCATGGCGAGACGATCTAATCATGGATCCCCTCATGGAGGCGGGCATAATGAGTTATTCGATGCTATAAACAATGATTTACCCTTACCTCAAACACGAAGACATATGAATTATGGAAGCGAACCGCGATACTTTGGAGGTCATAATCAACCACCAAACAATTGGTCCCCGCTACAACTAAGACAAGGAAATAGAGGAAGGAATGCTCAACATGACGAGGAAGTGTGTGACGATTATCCTGACAGACCAATCCCTCGACGAGAGTTTGTAGATGAATGGTTCGATGATCAAGCTTACGAAGGAGATTATGATGTTGCCTATCATCGAGAGAGAGCACCGAGACACGCTCAACCACCTAGACAGCGTGATTTGGCACGTCCGAAGGTTGTACCTTTTAGGTAGGCTATTGTTCTTGGGCCAACTGCAAGGGAAGTAGAGATTAAACCGCATCAATTGAATTTACTCCCGACTTTCCACGAAGGTGCCCATGAAGATCCTTTGGCGTTTTTGAACTATTATGTTGATGAAGTGGGTAGATTTATGGTTAATGGGCTTAACCAAGAGGAGGTGCAAATGATTTGTTTCCCTTATGTCATGAAGGACAAACCAAAGTAGTGGTTACTTTCCCTAGAACCTGGATCATTGACTGATTGGGAAATGATAAGCGAGAAGTTTTTAAATCAATAATATTCAGAACAAACCACGGGGCATATTCAAAGGCAAATCGCTACGTTTGAGCAGTTGGAGGGTGAGCTATTTCATGAAACATGGGAGCGTTACAAGACGCTTTTGCAAGCTTTCCCCCGCCATAACTACTCCCCCGAGATGACGAAGCAATTTTTCTTTGATGGGTTGTTGGACCATGGGAAAAGGGAAGTTGAAATAGCGGCGGGAGGAGACTTCGTAGATTTAACGGCCCTCGAGGCAAAACGAGTGTTGGAGAAGCAAAGCGAGAAATCTAGACAAACCAACTCACGACCTCATAAATTGAAAGTAAATGAAGTTTCCACCACCGAGACAGATAAAGAAAAAGGAGTTAAGGTTTTGGTGAGAGATGGTCAAATGATCAAGGAGATGATCAGGGAAGTACTTAATGAAGAATTAGAAGCATCGAGAGCCCAACGAACGAGTCAAGTTTCTTCAAAGGAGACCGTAGCGACATGTGACCAATGTGGATCTCCCGAACACTTAGCGAATATGTGTCCAACCAACAACGAACAACGAGGGGACGTCAATGCCATCTAGTATTATTCGAACCAACAAAATTCTGGGCAAAGACTACCACACACAGATAATTTCCATGTGCAAGGGCAATCGCCTACTACAGTTCAGTCAACTGATCAACTTTTTGTCTTGCAGCAAAACCAAGTCACCAAAACTATTTGGAACCGAGATAGCCTCACACATGTTCGGGAGGAAATGAAGGGAGTTCGAGGTGAAGTGAAAGAAGTTCGGGATGATATGAAAGAATTGAGAACGATGATGACTGAAATGGCCAAAAGCACTCTTGAAAATTCATCATGAGTAAGAAGATTAGAGATAATGGTAGGACAATTGGCAACTGACATGGCATCATTGAAGAAGGAGAAAAATACTTTTCCAAGCTAAACAGAACACGCCTCGGCCATTCATGTGCTAAGAAGCGGAAAAGTATTGGATAATGACATCGAGCTAGAAAAGGAGGAAGAAAAGAAAGAGGCCGAGACCCAACATCAAGTAGATGCAACCAAAATAACCTACCATATGCATACGTCTTCAAATCCGTATGTCTCGGGAGCATTAAAAAGAAAGAATAATTCTACAGCAACTAACGACCCCATTGATTCCCGGCAAAGTTGACTAGTTACGATCAAATTCTCTTCCCAAGTCGACTTCGTCCAGCGAAAGAGAATAAAAAATTTATGGAGTTGTATAATTTATTGAAGAATGTGAACATTAACCTTCCCTTATTAGATGTTATAAAGGCGATGCCCGCTTATGCAAAGTTTTTCAAGGAGTTGGCATTGATAGAAAGGCGCTTAGCAACCAACCATTACGTGGCATTGACTAAGGAAGTTAGTACAATATTCAAACAGCCACTGTCGCCCAAGGAGAAAGACCCTGGAAGCTTTTGCATAACTATTTCTCTCGGGAATGGACAAATGGCAAGGGGGATGCTCAATCTTGCCGCTAGCATAAATTTGATGCCCCACTCAATTTACAAGGAGTTTGATCTAGGACCGCAAAAACCAACCACGATGAGATTACAATTTGCGGATAGAACGATAAGGCTGCCCTTGGGGATTGTGGAGGATGTCTTAGTACAAGTGGACAAGCTAGTTGTGCTGGTGGACTTTGTCATTATGGACGTTGGTGACGTATAAAGCGAGAATCGAGAACACACCATTTTGTTAGGACGTCTATTCATGTCTACCATGCGTACGGTGATCGACGTAAACAAAGGAAGGGTGACTATGTCCTTATTAGACGAAACGGTGACATTTTCAATTCAAGATATTTAGAAGAGTCCTGCACCGTTTGAAAAGGACTATTGTTCTACTGTTGATTTAGTAGATTCTTGCGCGAATGAACTCCTGAGCATTAACACGATTAACGAGTTTGATAATGAGGATGGCAAGGAACACTTGAGCGGGGAGGATGTGATGAATTTGCTGGGAATGGAGTTATGTGATATTATGGATGGATTTAATTATGGAATGCTTGTAGAGATTGACGCATTTAAAAACGAGCCAAAGGTAGAGTTGAGGCCACAACCAGATCGTTCGAAGTTTGAATCCAAGAAGGAGACGAAGCCACCACGTAGAAATCTAAAGAATGTTTCCCCCGACCCTTACGATAATTTTAAATGTGCGAAGAAAAAGGGCGAGGCTAATAGCAAGGATTGGACGAAGAAGAAGAGGAAGTCGAATGAGGTTTTTGATATGAAGTTTAATGATGGGAGGTTGAAGGTTAGCCAACTAATGCTATATAATTCCGATCGTAAGTTTGATCCAACCAGTTTTAAAGTCGCATGGAGTGGACCGTTTTTAATGAAAGAAATGGATGAGTATGGAGTAACCATTATTTATGATGAGAGTTCAAAAATGAATTTCGAAGTCCACAAGCATCGACTTAAGACTTATTACGAGAACTAGTCGCAAGAGAGAGTTCGTGGGTCCACCACGAGCCATAGATTGATCATGCAAATTGCGTCGAGCAAGCGACGTTAAATGTTGCGCTTCTTGGGAGGCAACCCAAGCGTTCGTTAGTTTTCGTTTTCTTTAATTTTTATTTATTTTATTTTTGTCTTTATATTAATGTGTCAATTGCTGTGGTACGTTTATATGTGTGTTGGTGTGCAGAAAATACAATTAAATCGCTTATTTTGGACAACTAACGGTTGTATAGTGGTAGCTCGCTACCGCAAGGCCTTACCTCTAGTCCCACTCGAGGCGTTAACAATGATAATCAACCGCTGAACCTACCGCTAGCCGCAATAATCAGGGATAGCGATGACCTTACCGCTAGGCAACCTACCGCTAGTAGCGTCTGCCTTCTATTTTTACGAATTTCATTTCCGTTGATCGAGGTCGCAATCCGACCCAAGTTAGCCGCAGTCCGGTAACAATTTGATGTGTTGGACCCCAGCCATTTACGATGTTTAGCCGCAATCCGGCCGTTTTGAATCCCAAAAGACGTGCCACCGGGAACTTGCGGGTAGCGATTGATCGCAATCGTAGTTTGTTTTGTTTGTTTGTTTTTTTTATAGGTTTGTTCAAGACAATTCAATCACGGGGTCTAAGACGAAGGATAATTGCACAAGCATTTTTGGAGAGACTCAACTATCGAATTTTCAGGGATGTTTTCTTATCTCCCTTGCTCTTATTTTCTTTTATATTTATGACAATCAGGAGATTGCCAAGTTTTTAGGGAGGGGGGGTGGTTGAGTATGGTTTATAATTAAAGGAAAGTGCAATTTGACATCTTTGTTTTGAAATGCATAAATTTTTAACGTGATTGATCATTATTCCATGCTTAATTGTGTTTGTCTGGCTTGCATATCAAAGTTAACTAAGTTTGGTTTGAGACTTTTGTCTTTTGAGCGTGCATAAGTGCATAAAATCGGCAAAAATAATTTTTTAGTCCGGTAAGTGACCACTCTTTGATATTTAGTCCGGTTTTTGGTCACACTTGAAAATTAGTCCACTAAGTGGACTAAATGCTGATTTTTGGTCCAGTGACCGCCTAGAGCAGGTCATCTTTATCGGAAAAACCGAAAACTGAAGGTCACTGGACCAAAAATCAGCATTTAGTCCACTTAGTGGACTAATTTTCAAGTGTGATCTAAAACCGGATTAAAAGTCAAAGAGTGGCCACTTACCGGAAAAAATTTTTTTTTGCTAAGTTTAAAACTATTGATATGTGTGATGATAATAAGTTAAATGATAATTAGATGTATAATGTAATCTGCAAAACACTATTTCATAATATATAGAAGTGGAGTTATTTACATTTAATTTGTTTTAGAGAGCGAATATACGCACCCCATTTATTTACGAGTTCACCCCATAAAAAAAATCAACAAAAATGTCAAAGTTATCCCACAAATACTAAATACCCAAAAGATATCATCTCCTCCAACCCTCCACCACTCCAACTCTTCTATTAGCGTCGCCCATTACACCATCGTCGCCACCGCCATAGGTGTCGTCATTGTGCCACCATCAAACAGGAAGAAGAAAAAACGTTGGTGGGTGGTGAAAGGTAAGTGACAGATCTAGGCGGTAAAAGGTAAAAAATAAATGTAAAATATGGGTGTTCATCTCTGGTTTCTCGAACAAAACTCATGTGTTCGAACATTTTGAGAAATAAGCAATAGAATAAAAACCTACAAGTTATAAATAAGTAATAGAATAAAATAAAAACCTACAATCAAAAATTAAAAATAAAAATAAATAGGGATTTTCTTCTCCCAGATATTTCATTTTAATTTTTACCTATATCATATTTTTTTGGACAATTGCCTCCTAATTACACTTATTCGCCAAAAACCTAAAATTATTTTTTTAGTCCGGTAAGTGACCACTCTTTGACTTTTAGTCCAGTTTTGGATCACACTTGAAAATTAGTCCACTAAGTGAACTAAATGCTAATTTTTGGTCCAGTGACCTGCTCTAGGCGGTTACTGTATCAAAAATCAGCATTTAGTCCACTTAGTGGACTAATTTTCAAGTGTGATCAAAAACCGGACTAAATGTCAAAGAGTGGTCACTTACCAGACTAAAAAAATATTTTTGCCCATAAAATCTCAAAATTTTTATTATTAATTATTGTAAAATGGTACTTGGACGCAATTGATTTCGCAAAACCTTAAAAGCAGTGTCAATTCAAAACTTTTTCATGCAAAAAGCCTGTGAGTAGCCTGAGTGTTTATCATCGTTGCATGTGCTTGAATAAGTTTCAGTCTTAATATCTTTTTGAAACCGCTGTGTGTAGTTGACTTTGAAAATGAGGTGAAGGCACAGAAAAAAACCCTATTTCCGGCCATATCCATAAAATTTTAGCCACTATAAATTCCGAATGAGCCAATCATAGACAAATAATCCATGCCTATAGCCTTGAGTGATTTTATTGAGTCAACCCCTAGAAACCCATTAAAAGTGTGGGTTAGGAGTTCGTTATTTTTATTGGTTATTTTGGAGAATTTTATTAGGAATTTATGATGTTTATGAATTTTTGTAATAAATGATCACCATCCTTAAAAAATAAAAAAATAATAATAAAAGACCCCATAAAAAGAATAAAAGGGGGAGAAAAAAAAGAAAAAGAAGGATGGTGAGTCTTGTTGTTTCGTGTTTATTCATTGCCTACGCGCTTATAAAGGCTTGTGTTTTATTGTTTATTTTCTTATGAAGACTAATGTTTAGAATGCAAAAGAGTTGTGTAAGAAGCGTATTATGAGCTTCAATTTCATTTAAGTGGTTTGAGCAACAAGTCGGTAGTGGAGTTACGAGTTGAGAAATAGCCTATGTTTAAAGGCTACGTTATGAGTGTTTAGTGAGGTTTTTATTTTTGTACGAGGTGAAGCAACTTGCTTCGTGATTAGATTAGGTTGAGTGAGTTATTTAGCCACACGACTTATATATTCCATACCCATCCAAGGAGCCTTACATTACAACCCGAAAAGATATTTTCTGATTCTTAGTTTTGACATTACACTTAATTTGCGATTGAGAAGAGATTGATTTTTCGTGCTTATTTACTGTGCATGTATTTGTATGATTTGAGCGTATACACGTCCCTATAAAAAATGCTTGAGTGCTTTTGAGTGAACACCCACATATATATTTCCCTTTTGAGAGGATGCGTGAATTTGATTTTGGAGCGACAATGTAATAAGGGTGGAGTATTTGACATTGCGTGACTTGTATCTATATTTTTAAAATTATGTATGTAGCAACACACGACTCATTGCCTGAGCTGATTTTCTTTCTAGTTATACTTTGAAATTATCGTCTATTCGAGGACGAACAAACAAATAAAACGTGGGGTAGTTGATTAGCACGGATTTGTCTTGATTTTTAGTATTATTTTAGTATATTTTTCTTAGTGTTTTTGGTATAAGTTGGATAAATTGAGCACATTTTCGTATTTTTGTATTTCCATCTTATTTTACCGCGTTTTAAATAAAATCCTTATAAATAGGTGTTTATTTATTGTTTTTCCAATACAGCTAAGTAACCGGAGGATTTCGGAGCTTAGAAGAATTGATATTCAAGGAAATGAAAACGAGATTTCCGGCGAAAATTGGCAACTTTTGAAAGCTGCCAGGTTTTCTAGAACGGTCGGATGCAGGAACCGTTCTAGTATCCCTGTCGCCCGACGCTGCCGAGCGCTTCTAGTTTTCTAGAACGGTTAAACCTGGGAATCGTTCTAGTATCCCGCCCCGATGTTGAAACGCGTTTTTGACGCGTTTTTAAGTTTTCTTGGGCCCTAAGACACCTAATATCTATAAATACCCACCCTAATTCGGATTTACAGAGGAATAAGACAATCCTTGGGTTTTGAGGCTTAGAATAAACCTATTTTTATATTTTATATTAATTCTTCAAGTTCTAGACCAAGGATCGAAGAACGACGCATCCAAATCTTCATTTTTTCGTTCGTGATTCAATCCTCGTCGAAGAACCGCGTTTTAATTCCGGAATAGCAGGAGAATTTTCTGCACTTCCTAGATTTCATAAGTACTCTAAACTTTTTAATTGCTTTCTTAGTTTAATTCATTGATTTAAGGTTTAGATAGTTAGAATTACTTTATGTTCTTGAATTTTACGTTTGAACTTGAATTCGCTGAATGTTTTATGCAATTTAGTTTCTGTTTTAATTCAAATTTTTATGTTTATGTTTGAATATTGGATACTTGAATTGGATGAGAATATTCATGTAATTAATTTATGTTTGTTTGCTTAGTTTTCATGAATCGATTTATTGTTTGATAATCGTTGGAGCCATAGATGTTTAATTCATGCATGATTGTTGTTTAGAGTTGAATTATTGAGTTGATTTATAGTTTTCTAGCTGCTGCGTTTTAGTTTTAATATTGAAGCTTCAAGTTTTAATTGAGTTTCTTATTAAATAATTAGTTAGTAATTAAATTCCTAGTTTAATTTGGTTAATTAGTGTTCTTAATTTCTAGTTGGTAGTTTATTTTAGTTTAATTAGGTTAATTAGTTTAATTTATTATTGCTCAAGTTCTTAGTTATAATCGAAACTCAAAAACAAACAAATCCCCAGTTTGTAAGAGTTTACTTGTTTAATTGTTTTGAGAAAATTATCTAAGAGACCGAACAGTTGTCCTCGAGATATCGACACGAGTCAACTTCCCACCCTACAAGCGCCCTTGTACTCTTGCGAGCAAGCTTGCGTGTTTTAAATTAAAATATATTAAAAAGGGGTGCACAAAAGTTTGGTTCAATTTTATGTAAAGAAGTCAAATTATTTAAAGAGGAAAGTTCAATAAATCTTTCAAAGACCAAAAGTTTGTCTAACAAAAATGAGTAAAAGGCTTCAAGACTATGCTACAATGGAGTTTTGCAAACAAGGAGAACAGCAAGCTACAAAATGAAAAGGAGGATTTAAAATGCAATGAACAACAATAAAAACTAAGGTTAAACAACCCATACAAGAGAAATCACAACACAATAATAACATATAACATAAAGGGGAAAGATTACTACCAACATTACTCCAAAAAAGTGCTTCAAAGTCTAGCTTACACTCTTCAAAATACAAAAACAACTTTAACAAAACAAGAACCACAAATGAAGGAGGTGTCACCTTCTCCAACACTTGCTAAGAACAACTACTAAAACTAACTAAGCTAAAACTACTCTAAGGACTATGAACTAGGGTTTATTATTCAAATGTATGGTAGAGGCTTGGGGGAGATGGAAAAAGTCCAAAACCGCCAAGGAAGGATAAGGTTTTTGGAGAGAGGGCTGGGTTATATATTTATATGGATGCGGGGGCAAAATTGTCAAAATAGTCCAAAAATCCCGAAGTACCTTGCGTCGCAATCGATCGACTGAAACGTAGTCGATCGAATTCTTCATCTTCAACGGTAAAATCTTTTGCCAAGCAGTTGATTTATGCCTGTCCAGTCGATTGACTGGACTAGCAGTCGATCGACTACATTCCAGTCGATCGACTGGCATTGCTGCTCCCGACTCATTTATCTCATTTTCTGCTCTAGTCGTCCGCCGGTTGTCGTCCCACATTCACGCTATGTTCCCCTGCTTGTCCATTTCACAACGATTCGAATGGAATGCCCTAAGCGTGCGCGAGTCCCGCTTGGTCATTCTACGATCAAAATATAAAAATGAGTGAAAAACTACGAAAGCAAAATAAAAATCGCACAAATGATACAAAAACCAAAAACTAACAAAAACGGCCAAAACAACTCCTAACACCCATAAATGCTAGCAAAACACATGCAAACACGACATAAAAAGGTAACAAAAACACGTATAAAAAATGTGCAAATCAACCACCCCACACTTAGAATGATTGCTTGTCCCCAAGCAAATCTAAATTTGTGAACCTACCCCCGAATGATCTTAAACTAATGCAAAATTAACCTAATTCGAGACGTCGCATGCTACAATGCTCGTTAGCTCGATCAAAAGTGACGACAAAAAAGTGTTGACAAGGAAAGTTTAGATCAACTCCCGGAACCTAAAAGTACTAGGTAACCCTCCAAGTCGGTCCCCTCGTCCTTGCCACAGTTAAGGTCTATCCACGCTCGAACCGTTAATCGGCTCCCTACTAGCCTCAATCATCTATGACTCTCTTTGACAAACAAAATCTAAAAAGGAAAAAAGAAATGTGCAAGGGTTGCACGTTTATTACGTAATACCCTCAAGGATTTATAACTTATCCTTGCTTTCTCCTCATCATTTTTTTAAATTTCTCCATTATTTTTCTTTTTATTTTCTTTTTATTTGTTAAATTTTTATTTATTTATTTATTTATTAATTTATTTTTTTGGGTATATATAATAGAAGGAGAATTCAACGGCTCCGATCACTCGTTTCTACTAGCAACTTACAATATTCTCGATCGAGCACGTGGAACAACTGATGACTCCAAAATACAAAACAAACACCCTATAGAGAGTGTTCGATGAGAAGGCTAGTTGAGGCACTAGTTCTATATTGCGCTCAAAGATAGCACGAAGCTAAAGACAAACAAAGTTTCCAACATATCAAATTACCTAAGTACACTGAATCCGATTGAAATTCTAAACTTCCTAATCAAATCATCAATACCGAGTCACTTCGCCAAGGTTCCAAACAATATAACACACATACTTCTCGAATTTTCACAAGCAATCATACAAACAATCTTAAAACCCTAAGACGAACTCTAACCACCCCACACTTAAAACCTAGCAATGTCCTCATTGCAAATTAAGCTAAAAAAAAAGGTAAAAAGTGTAAGGGAAAACAGAACGCCCCTATTTCCGAGCTTGTGATGACGCGGTTGTGCATAAGTCCTCTCCGAGAGTCAAGACAAGCGATCTACACGAAATAAACAAATGGGGGGTTGTAAAAATAAACTATTTACAAAAGTGAAATTCTTTTTGTGTTTTCAAAATTTCTTTTTTTTTTTTTTGGATTTTTTTTTAAATTGGGTTGCCTCCCAATAAGCGCTACTTTAACGTCTATAGCTCGACGACTTATGTAAGTGACGCTATTCGGGATCCAAGAAGAGGTGGCGATCATGCCATGCCTTGGTGTTCTCTAATAGACACACCGGGTGACAAGAATCACCAAGCGGGCAAGTTAGGCAAGCCGGAAGATCAGAATAACAAAACCGAGGGCTTGCTTGGAGGTCGGAAGAGTGAGTAGTCGACCACCAAAACTTGATCGTCGCAAAATGGGTCAACGTACTCCTTCATCTCCCCGACCGCCATCTCCTCTCTCTCAACTTTAGAAGCAGTCAAAGTCGGGCTCAAGAGAGTAGGACCCAATGCATCCACCATTACCTCTTCCACCTCCTCTTGTTCAAGTCGACATAGGGCATAGGGTGGTGGTAAAAGAGGCTCGAGTGTCTCCACATCCTCCAAAACCGGAAAAACTTCATCATCCTCGCCAAGGGCAAGTGATCTCGACATTTCAACTGCCGTTGGAAACCCCAAGGGTGACTCCTCCACACATTCCTCTACAACATCTTCAAGAAGCATGAGAGGGGTAATGCCAACTTCTGACCCTCTCTCCTCACCCTATAACTCCACCTCCTTACACCCCCTCTTTCACAAGACCATCAAAGCTTGAATTTCCATAAACCAAAGTGGGATCCACCACATTGAAGATGGGAATCTAGTCAACACAAGGTTGTTTTAGCTCGTCCACATCGTAAGCAATTTGCTCTATTAGAGTCTCCATGCGAGCAAGGCATTCATCCGTTTGTCGAACCACTTCCACGAGCTTGGCTAAAAGAGACTCTAAGTTCGAGGGTTGGGACATAAACAAATCTTGAGAGAATGTGTTATAAAGATCATCACTCGAAGTATACGAGTTTCAGGTGGGTGGCTTGTAAAAGTCGTACCTCGAAGAATAAGAATCATAGAAAGGTGGAGCATACGATTCAAAGATCGGGTAATAAGAAGGCGGGGAGAGTGGGGCATATGGATCGTCAAAACCCGGATCATAAGAATCACGAGTCGGTACATACGAATCCATGCTCGGGTTATGGGAATGTGAAACCGGTGGAGAATATGAAGGACTTGGGCCGGAATAATTGAAAGGGTGGGCCCATTCTCGACCGCTCAAAGCATATGGGTCATCATAAATAGAGGGGACCCGATAGCTCGACGGATTGGTGTACGAATTTGGATAATCAGAAGTTTGGATATAAGGGTCATCATATGGAAAACTAACTCAGTAGTTTACCATCCTCGGTCGGGTTATCAAGCGGGCCGTGAGGTGATGATGCGAGCCTGGTTGATACTTGATGCGAAGTCATCCTTTGATCGTCGTGTTTGTGGGTGGACGGCATCGGATTTTCGAATGAGTTGGTCTTCGTTCGCTCTCGTTCGAGCGATCGCCGACCTTGCATACTCAACACTCAACAAAGGATTATGGGCATCGAAAGTAAAACAAAGATCTAAACTAACTACCAACTAAGATAACAAGAGAAGTAATTAAAAACACCATTAGCCTTAATCTATCCCCGGCAACGGCGCCAAGAATCTGATCGAAGATTTCTTAGCTCTCTAAGAAATCATCTCCGCAATAATACAGAGTCGATTGTAGAGCGGTAAGTTTTCCCGAGTCGTGTCTCTCGAGGAGAGATGTTATCGATGGTCGGTGTTTTTACTTAATCTCTTGTTGATCTTAATTAAACTAATATAATTTAAGAAAGCAATAAGTTATTGATTTGGGTTGAGTTTTTAATGCTAATGCTTGAATTGAAATGAAAGATAAATATTGTAAATACAAAGAGAAAGTGGAGGGAAAAACAAAGTCTTAAAACATTAAATGGTCAAAGAGCATTAAATGTAAAGAATTCAAATTATTTAAAGAGAAAAGTTCCATATATCTTTCATAGACCAAAAGTTTGTCTAACTAAAATGAGTAAAAAGCTTAAAGACTATGCTACAATGGAGTTTTGCAAACAAGGAGAACAACAAGCTAAAAAATGAAAAGGAGGATTTAAAATGCAATGAAGAACAATAAAAACTAAGGTTAAACAACCCACACAAGAGAAATCACAACAACATAATAATAACACATAACAAAAAGGGGAAAGATTACTACCAACATTACTCCAAACAAGTGCTTCAAAGTCTAGCTTACAATCTTAAAATACAAAAACAACTTCAACAAATGAAGGAGGTGTCACCTTCTCCAACATTTGCTAAGAACAACTACCAAAACTAATTAAGCTAAAACTACTTTAAGGACTATGAACTAGGGTTTATTATGTAAATGAATGGTAGAGGCTTGGGGGAGATGGAACAAGTACAAAACCACCAAGGAAGGATAAGGTTTTTGGAGAGAGGGCTGGGTTATATATTTATATGGACGCGGGGAAAAATCGTCAAAATAGGCCAAAAATCCCGAAATCCCCTACGTCGCAGTCGATTGACTGATTGCCTTGTCAATCGACTGAAACGTAGTCGATCGGCTGCTTCATCCTCAACGACAAAAATTTCTTCCAAGAAGCCGATTTATGCCTGGTTAGTCGATTGACTGGACTAGCAGTTGATCGACTACATTCCAGTCGATTAACTGGCATTGTTGCTCACAACTCGGTTTTTTTCATTTTCTGCTCTAGCCGTTCGCCGATTGTCGTCCCACGTTTGCGCTATGTTCCCTTGCTTGTCCATTCATAAATAAGTCGAATGGAATGCCCTAAGCGTGCGAGGGTCCCACTTGGTCATTCTATGGCCAAAAATATAAAAATGAGTGGAAAACTATGAAAACAAAATAAAAACCGCGCAAACGATAAAAAAAACTAAAACTAACAAAAACGGCCAAAATGACTCCTAGCACCCATAAATTCAAGGAAAACACATGCAAACACGATATAAAAAGGTAACAAAAATACGTACAAAAATATGCAAATCATTTGTTATAGCTAAAAGTTGAAAAACCCTTTGATTAACGAGTAGCCTTATCACCAGCAAGGTTGGATAAATATTAAATAAATAATTTTATTAAATAAAGGAAAAATAAAAGATTACACATTTAAAGATTACTGCACTATTTAAATCTATGATTCTATTATAATAATAATTTTTAATTATTTAAAAATAAGCCTCAAAATAAGCGTCCCTGATAAATTCGATAAGATAAAAAAAATTGATTAAATAAAAAATCAACGTTACAAACCCAAACATTACATACGCTCAATATCATAGTAATCATTGTGTATTTTTAGTACATCTGGATGGTTTTCATCAAAGTTAACCATTATTAGCTAGTATAGTTTATATTTATTAGTAGGTTTTTCTGTGTGTACGTATATAAGACAACACAAACAGTCAAATTTGTAAATTGAGAAACAGTAAAAATGCAACACACACAAAGAAAAAGAAATTAAAAAAAAACTAGATGTAGCTTTACCAACTACCATTGCTGTGTCATTGTGTTGTCTACTCACTTGAATAATTGGAAAACTCGTATTTTGATGAATTGTGTTGTCTTGTCATTCGGTACAATATGTCACAGCACACTAAAAATTGTTGTTCACACAAGCATCAATGAAATGCAACTTTGCCAACTACTATTGTTGTGCCATTGTGTTGTCTACTCACTTGAATAATTGCACAACTCGAATTTTAATCGATTAGTAACTTATCTGATAGTCTCTCCATGCTATAAATACGATGTGGAACAAATAATGTACAATTCATCAGCAAATACATACCAGTTACTTCATATCTTATTTGAAAAAAAGCTAATAGCAGATCACTTTAACGACACATATGGTCCTCCTACACTTCGGGTCAAAACACTCGATTACGGCTATGAAGGAAACACTAAGTGGACACTCACTAGAGATGAACGTTTACTGGAATTCCTAATAACTGAAAAAAATATTCGAGGATGCATTCCAAATGAAGGACCGTTACCAGACAATCGAGTGAAAGAAGCCAAGTGTTTACTTAATTGTTGCTTCAAAAATCAACGTGCTATTTCCGAAGCTAACGTCATAGCCGAGATTATCAAACTTCAACGCCGGTTCAGGTTCTTCAAAGAACTGATTCGGACCCCTGGTACGGTTTGGAACGGGAATGTGAAAACGGTCTTTGGTGATCATAACGTCTGAAAGAAGTTTATGCCTGTAAGTTCTACACTCCTTTTAAAATTATTACAAGTAATTTGAATCTTTTATTATTATTCTAACTTGTTGTGATGAATACAGGATTGTCCAGTCAAAAACTATTGTAAAGCTTTTGATGAGGAACTCTTGCTCTCAAAAATAGATGTACTTTTCGAAGGTGTGTATCCAACTAACCACAGTGGAAGCTCTACGAGTGGAAGTGCTTCTAAACATTGCATTGTTGTTTTGTTGTGTAATGTTTTTATGGTGTGTTAATTTTTATTTTGCCCAAATCACCTCTACTACTGGCTCGGAATGTTGTAATTTATAAACAAAGAATTAAAAAATTTAGGGCGAGGGGTTTAAGAATTAGGGTCGATTTATGAGACTAGTTAGGGTCGAGATGTGTTTTTTTGGGCGATCAACTCATTTTTTCTTTTTAATATATTTTATGGTATTTTTAAACAATGGAAATTAAAATATTTAGGGTGAGGGGCTTAAGATTTAAGGTCGATTTATGAAACTAGTTAGGGTCGAGATGTGTTTTTTGGGGGCGATCAGCTCATTTTTTTCTCTTTATTATATTTTATGATATTTTTAAACAATGACAATTGAAATATTCGGGCCGAGGGGTTTAAGAATTAAGGTCGATTTATCAAACTAGTTAGTGTCGAGATGTATTTCTTGGGGTGATCAGCTCATTTTTTCTTTTTATTATTTTTATGGTATTTTTAAACAATGACAATTAAAATATTTAGGGCGAGGGGTTTAATAATTAGAGTCGATTTATGAAATTAGTTAGGGTTAGGATGTGTTTTTGCGTGATCAACTCATTTTTTTATCTTTATTATATTTTATGGTATTTTTAAACAATTACAATAAAAATATTTGGGGTGAGGGGTTTAAGAATTAGGGTCGATTTATGAAACTTGTTAGGGTCGAGATGTGTTATTTGGGGCGATCAGCTTATTTTACTCTTAAATTTATTTCAGAAGACGCATGTTTAGAGCGATAGGTTTAAGAATTTGGGTTGAATAGTCTAACTAATTAGGCTCAAGAGGTGTTGTTCGGGGCGATCAGATCATTTATGTCGATTAGAGTTACAAAAGGAGGACATTCCCTACAAATTGTAAATTTCATTGACAAAAATTACAAAAATGACAAGTACAATTAGAGAACGAGCTAAAGGGATCGAGTTGGTGCAAGCTTTGCCTCTGAGAATACGCAATACGCCATGGCCAATCGGTAATCCTTGAGAGCATTTGCCGTACGTGTTACCGACAGTCCAAAAAGGATCATGTCAATAGACATACATGCGACACTCCACAGCTGCTTCCATCTTCCTGCTTGAATTGTTCACTATTAGAGACTCTGACAAGTTTGAAATGGTCCAAACAGGGTTCCCTTTTCGATCGATGCAAATATCCATGGACTAAAAGCACACGTGGAGATAGGAGACGCAATGGCATCAATTGTTAACATCTACACTCAAATATATGATTTGCGTCATCACCTTTGTAAGAAAGAGAGTCGTATAACTGAATCTCCCATTGATCCAATCTTACATGGCACATAACCCAATGAGCAGTGTCAGTATACCCAACGCGATAAACCATAAAGACCTACGACGAAATACAAGTTCCACTATATATAAGAAAAAGATGAAATCAAGAAAACATAAGCCTAATAATATATAGAAGATTTTCAAAATTCTTGCATCGTCAATGTCATTCCATGAGACTCCCCAAGGTGGTGTGTGGCCAGTAATGTAACGGTAGAAATCTGTACTAGCATCCAATCGGTGTAATGGGCCATTCCATAATACTTAGCTTCACATTTAGGATCTTCTGGATGGATCTTTTCCAAGCATTTTGAAGAAAGGTCTGGAAATAAATATATTATTATCAATTAAACAAATAATATCAACTTCATGTAGTCGCAATAGATTAATGGTATTCGTCCTTATTTGAGAGTAATGACTTACAAAAATAATGGAGTCCAGTATACATCGGTTGTCATCGATGCCAGGTGCCAGCTGCACACCGTTCCGTATTCGATTTGAAAGCACCCATAAATAACGATCTATGTGCTATTTCCATGTAATATCATAATCAGAATTAAGAATTTCAAATAATTAATAACATGCCGGATTGATACTATTTAAAGAAATTAAATTACCAAATTACTCAACCAAGTGGTCGGCACCTCAAGTTGTTTGAACCACTCACGCACGACATGCATACTACGCGCAATACCAACATCCATCTTGTGCGATCATATACAAATATTTCAGAAATATGTGATAAGAGCAATATTTTTAACTGTAACTATATACCAGAACTATAAAATAAATATAAATAAACATAGGGCGACTTAGCATTAGGGTCAGGAAAATGAATACGTGGCGGATTAACGGGAATCGACAAGTTTTCGGGAACATTTTTAGGTGTCGGTGATGTAACAACCATATCATCAGGAGACTGCTCCCCACCTGTATCAGAATCTACATGCAAAATGCTCTGTGTGGGAGTATGAATCTGTGATACCATCAATGTAATAATTTAATAAATAAATATATAATATAATATAATAGTCCAGCTAAAATAAGAAACAGAATTGAACTTCACATGAATATTTTAGCTCACTCACATTCTCAGAGAATCTCGGTATATCTTGGCACATAATCGAGATGTACCCGCCTCAATCGTCTCCACATCAAATTTGATGGACGATGGCCTAATGGTCGGTGTAGGAGTACGAACATGAGATTTTATTAGTGTCATCAATAATAATATAAAAATCTAACAAAAATTTGAAAATTTAAAGCCATATATATTTAAGTCCACTCACATCCTCGGTTAGTACATCGTCAGCAGGTGGTTGTAATGTAGTCACCTTAGTTGTCTCCACATCAAGCTTCTATGGTATAGGCATCTCGAACAACTTTCTAGTCTCAACTTCATCAGATGATGGCACAGTAGTCGGTGGAGGTGTAAGAACCTGCGATACTGGAATGTGTTAATCAATAATAATAAAAAATTATAACAAACATAGGAAAAACAAAAGAAAAACATAACAAACATAGGAAAAACATAGGAATTATATCAAAAGTAATTCCCTCAGATCTTTGGCAGCTCTCGGTAAATCCTCTGCGCATGGTCGTGAAGTAGCCTCCCCAATCATCTCCACAGCCCGTGCAGCAGCCAACTTGAACCTCCGCATAGCTTCATCAATCATTTATACTACTGTCATCGTTGCCGACTCAATTTGGCTGATAGCCTTTGCAGTTGGTACATATGATGCCATCTATAATTTACTGAGAGCCTCTGTCGCAGCCACAAATGTCGTAGACTCAAATCGGCTGATAACCTTGGCGGTTGCTACAGATGCCATCGACCCGATTCCACTAATAACCTTTGTCGCCGCTATGGATGTCGTAGACTCAAATCGGCTAATTGTCTCAGTCATCAGGGTCTTCATAGATGAGGATAGAAAAGAATGAGTCATGTTTGAAATATAATCAAAATCAAATATAATTCATTTCATGATAAAAAAAATATAAATAAAGAGAAAAGACCATAAAATCTAACTAGCGATAGAGGTGGGCTCGTCTTCGATGGAGAGTGGGTGCTCGTCCACATTGCTGGTGGAGGGGTGATCGTCGACAGATGAGGGGTGCTCATCTACGGAGTTGCACGAGGATTATTGGTCGATGGAAAAGAAGGATTCCAATCAGGTTCGGCAATAAGATCATGACGCTTCAATACGCGTTGGTCCAATTTAACCGCTGCTTTTATCTTCAGTTCTTTAGCCTTTTCCTCAACACCACCATGGGAATATTGGATTCCATCCAATATTTCCATGTAGATATCAAGCATGTATGGTTGTCTCCTCTCCTCCTTCAATGACTCGATCTGCATGCACTGTTAGATGACAATATCAATCCATTGAGTTTTTATAATTTTAAATTTAATGGAACTTATACATATTTCTATGAAGAATAAGAATATCGGAAAGAACTTACATCAGCTCTGCTTAACACGTCCAATATGACGTGGGTAGTCTTTGAACAACGCCACTGCACGCCTATGGGCATTGTCATCGTAGTCCCCGATGGCTTCCCAAGACAACTCTCTAAGGCAGTAATGCTCTCATACGCCCACCACTGACATTTAAAATAATAAACGACAAATAAGAACACAAAACAACAATGAGATAAAAGAAAAAACACAACTATGGAAATAACATAAAAAAAAAACGCATAGAAAAATCTCACACTTATTACCTGAAGTGGCATCAGGAATCCATACATTTATACTCTCCAGAAATATGAGTCTCCATAAACTCGAAATAGTGGCACAAGCGTTGAAAGACAAATTTGACCCACGCAAACGTGTCCCACAATTCCGAATCCTCAACTAACACCCAAATCCAAAAATCTATGGTTGCCCTATAGTCAACCCCATAGAGCAACAACATCAGTACTAATATTTTTGCTACTTTCAGTGTATCATTAGGTGTAGAACAGAAACATCCCTCCTCAATATATATATATATATATATATTTTTTGCAATTCTCTTGCATGGACAGTCTCACCATCAAACACCCATTTGTATAAACTATCAGGAGAAATTTGTAAATATATAACATGTGGGTCGAAAGGGGATGTCCCGAACCAAAGCCCAGAAACCATACAAAATTCTATTTTCGAAAAACATATATTTGTATGGTTTACACGGAACCATCTCTCGTATTTGTTCCTCTCTTGTGGATTTTTTCATCAACACCTCTCTGCGCAACAAACCAATCACTACTTTTCCACAGATATTACTGTCTGCCGAAAACCTCAGAAAATGTCCGAAACAGGACTCTTTGAATGCCTATAACCAATCAATCTGCTGCAATCGATCGACTATCATCGTCATCTGCCCAAAACATTTGATTTTTCTAACCAAAATCATTCCTCCTTCCATCACCACTCCTAATTATCCTGAAGAAGAATTATAAACTATAATTATATTCAAAGTTGAAAAAAGACAGAGCCTCATACAATAAACATACACCTCAGACGAATTAATAACTACTCGACCCAAACAAAACATTTCGACCCAAATATTTTGCCCTACTCGACCCTAAATAACCTCTCGACTCAAACCAAATATTTGCACTGATCAACCCAAACAACCTTTCTCGTCCCAAACATTATTAACTACTCGACCCAAATTATCGACCCTAATAAAACAGATCGCCCCAAATTTCGGGCGACTCGAACCAAATAATTAAGAGACTCGCCCCTAAATGAAATGCAAGAATTTTGTAACTGTCGACCCTAATAAGACAGATCGCCCCAAATATCAGGAGACTCGACACAAATAATTAAACTACTCGCCCCTAAAATAAAATAAAAAAAATTAAATACAAGAATTTTGTATCTGTCGACCCTAATAAAACAGATCGCCCCAAATATGAAACTACTCGACCCAAAAAACTATCACCTCTCGCTCCAAACATATATCGGTCGACCTAAATAAAACTATACACCCCAAATTATTCAACAATTCAACTCAAATCATTGAACAACTCGACCCTTATTCCCCGTTAAGAATCTGACCTATTTCAACCAGCAAAAAAAAAAGTTAACAAAATTTAGGTGGCCAATTTGCGGTACCTCGGGGCCGGAATGACGTGTTCCTTGTGGCGGAGCGACGTCGTTCTTTTTTGGTCTTTTAGTGTTACCAGCCTCCCCACTCATCTTCTTCTTCCCTTTCGCAGCGCTGATTGTCTCATACTCAAACATTTTGTTTTTGCTTTGTTTTGATATCGTCGGAGAAGAAGAAATGAAAAGATAATCGACGGAGAAGAAGAAATGAAAAGATAGATTAAGATTAGATTAATATGTTTAGTATGTTTAGTATTTGAGTCGATTGTTTGGGTTGATTAATTTGAGGATATTTTAAACCTTTCAAATTCTAAAGTGGGTGTAAAATATCTTTTTATTTGAATGGATAAAAAAGAGTTTTGCCTTACATAAATGGGTAATTTTGACAATTTCTTCTTATGATAAAGGGTAAGGCTCTTGTCAGGCCGAACTAAAGGATTATCCGTTAGACCAAAATCCCATGTCAATACATTCTAGTACAAAAATCAATACATTACAGTAAAAAATCAATACATTATAGTATAAAGGGAAAAAAAATTGGCCCCCCAATGTATGCAGTTTTATTCACTTTGCCCCCCAGAGTATTTTTTGTTCCACTTTGCCCCCTAATGTACAATAATTTTCGACGTTGCCCCCCAAACTTTATTTCCGGCGGAATATTCCTTCTATATTCCACGGGCAGTTGGGGGGTCAAGTGAAAGAACTTTACAATTTGGGGGGTAAAATATAAAATATCTTATAGTTTGAGAGGCAAATTAAAATAATATAAATATTATATTTTTGTCTTAATATTTTATATTTGAATAAGATATATAATTTTTATCTTATACTCACACACACACAAAGTTGTCAATACAATTCCAAATTAAAAAAAGAAAAAATCCCATAAATTTTTAATTAATATTTATAATTTTTTAAATATAAATATTGTCAATACATGTTTTATATTATTAATAATTAAATACATGACTAAGTATTATGTCAATTATTATGATACGAAAAATAAAATTATCATTCGATATTATTATTTGTATAAAAAGTGTGATTAAATACTATATTAATTGTGAGTACATTAATTTTTATATAAGATTATAGTTATCGAATGATTAAAATAATTAAAATATTATAATATCAAGATTTTAATTATATTAATTATTCGATAATTATAATCTAAGATTTTAATTATTTCAATCATTCGATAATTATAATCTTATATAATAATGTACACATGGTTAATATAGTATTTAATCACACTTTTTATACAAATAATAATATCGAATGATAATTTAATTTTTAATATCATAATATTATAATGCATATACGTAATACACATTTATTTTACATAATATGTTACTTAGCCTAATAATTTACATAATACTTATTCATATGTTTCATATTTAATAATATAAAAATTGTACTGACATTATATTTAGAAAATTATAAAGATTAATTAGAAATTTATGGGTTTTTTTTAATTGGAATTGTAACTTTGTGTGTGTGTGAGTATAATATAAAAATTATATATATTTTTCAGATATAAAAGTTTAAAACAAAAATTTAATATTTATATTATTTTAATTTGTCCCCCAAATTATAAGATTTTTTTCACTTTACCCCCAAATTATAAGATTCTTTCACTTTGCCCCACAACTATCTGTCGATGGAATTTAGAAGGAATATTCTGTCGGAAAGAAAGTTTTGGGGGGAAACGTCGAAATTATTGTAAATCAGAGGGCAAAGTGGAACAAAAAATATTTCGGGGGTAAAGTGTAAAAAAACTGCATACATAGGAGGACAAAAAAAAATATATCCCTAGTATAAATACCAATACTTAATATCACGGGTCAAAAATTTATGTAAAATCAATACTTTCGAATATAAAAATCAATACATAATAGTACAAAAATCAATAGATTCTGATATCGGGTCAGATGGCATAACGAATCATGACTGGTCAATCTAGTCTAAGACAAGTATTTGACTTATGATAAATGTGCGCGGATTAAAAGTCCCGGGTCCGCCCGCGGGCCAACGGCTGGACCCGCGGGCTGGCCCGTTTTTTTTTTTTTATAAAATCTTATTTTTATTTTAAAAATTATAAAAATTAAAATTAAAATTTTAAAATATTACGATAATATTTAAAGTATTATAACGGGCTCATAGAAAATAAAAGAATACAAATATGCTTTCAAATTTAACCAATATAAATTATAATTATAATAAAATATAAAAATTAAAAAAAAAAAAAAAGCAGCCCGC
>BMAC01000908.1:187374-211538 GCA_014905375.1 Phtheirospermum japonicum | reverse complement strand
CTCCTTTCTCTCTCTCTCTTTTTCCCTCCTCTCCCCCCGCAGCACCGCTGCCCGCTCCGCTCCACTCGTCGCCGCCGCTCCGCTCCGCCGCCGCAGCTCCGCTGCCGATCCCAAGCCCGCCCTGCCTCCCACCCGACGCGAACGTCGCAGCTGAGCCCAGCCCACCTCCGCGCCGCTGCCGCCAGCCAACCTCCGCTCCACCGCCCAGCCCACCTCGCCACCGCGGCCGCGCCCCATCGACTTCATCTTCGGCGACGCCCTCGCAATCTTCCAGAACTGCCAGTTCGTTGTTCGTAGGCCAATGGACAACCAGGCATGTATGGTCACCGCTCAGGGCCGCATCGACCCTCGCAGCCAGGGCGCGATCGTCATCCAGAATGGAAACATCGTGGCGGAGCCCGCATTCTTCCAAGCACCGAAGCCAATCATCGCCTACCTCGGCCGCCCATGGAAGGAGCTCTCCAGGACCATCATCATGCAATCGAACATCGACGGCTTCATCTCCCCCGACGGCTGGTCCCCGTGGATGGGCAACTTCGCGCTCGACACGTTGTTCTACGCCGAGTACCAGAACCGCGGGCCTGGGTCGAACAAATCCCAACGGGTCAAGTGGAAGGGTGTCAGACACATTAGCCCAAAGGTTGCGGACAGCTGGACTCCAGGGAAAGCTTTTGGAGGGGATTACTGGATTAAGGGTACTGGAATTCCATATGTTCCCACCATGATGTAATTTTCTCTTCCTTTTTTTTTTCCTTTTTTTTTTTTTTTTTTTGTAATATGTGATAATAACTTATGATAAATAGTTGTGTTGTGGATTTTCATTAAAAAAATTGTAACAATATCTTATGATAATAAGAATCCACATGGAATATGATCCCCCAACACCCCCTAGTTTTTTTTCCCGTCCTTCTTACAATGTAGTAACTAGGAATATATTTTTGGAATAAGAAATTTATTTCGGTTTTATGGCAAGGGGTAAATGTTTTTTAGCTATTTTCGTTGAGTGGTTCATTTTGTCATTGCTCTTCATTTCTGTGGCCCGTTTCTCGGCTCTTAGTCGATATAATGTCTTGGGCGACACATGCAACATGTCTTGAATCTGACTAACGCACTACTACAAAGAGGGGAGTAACATCCCTTTTTTTTTCTTTTTTCTTTTTTTACATTTAACATCCGATTCTGAACCGATGTTTAAACCACCAAAATTAAAGTCACGTTGGTTTTTTAACCCCCGATGTGAAGATTCACAGTTATTAGTAAAAATTTATGTAAAAACTTGGGCTTTGACTTTTTTACTAAAATCACAGTTATTAGTAAAAAATGATGTAAAAACTTTGACTTTGAATTTTTTAATAAAATATAATGTGGAAGATGTAATATTTGTATCGGTTTTAAAAAACGATGTTATATTTAACATCGGTTAAATAACCTGATGTTAAATGTCTAACAAACGGTTGTAAATGAATGACATCGATTTCTTCAGAACTGATGTGGTTAAAATAGTTTTTTCTTAAGACCTTTGTACCATCCCACCTAATCAACAATCCAAATATCTCATTAAGCAAAATACTTTGTTTAATAGTAGTAACATGGAAGATTTACCCAATAATTACTCAAAAATTCAAAATATCCAAGAAATAACTCAAAACCATTCTCAAAATAGAGAGTTGAAATGTCCTTCGCATCTCAAGAAATCTAGTCAAATTTAAAAACCACTGTAACGACTCAACTAAATATACTTTCGAATAACGACCAATACCCTAAACACAAACAACACACTAGTTGACATAGCATGCTCCCATTGACACTCTAGTTAAGACAGGAACAAAATATCACCTACAACAAACCATTCACGTCATCATAACTACATTATTTTTACCTACTTCACTAGTAAATGCATGTTGAACTATATAAAACCATCTCAAATAATTTGTATTACTTTACAATATACATCACAAATAGTAAGTTTCCATTCTTGGACAAGTTTACAAAAGCAGTTATATAAATTAATGTATATAACTTTACATCAAAAATAGCAACTATCAATATGTACGCTAACATATATAACAATAATATACTTTACAGAATACTTAGTTCGACTACTTGAGACTCTTTGAGCTTCCACCCACATAAAATACTGAACCTTTCCTCCGTGTAAAAGATAACGTTCGCCTTGTAAGGTTAGCTTTGTAAGATGATTTCAGATCCATGCATTTTTTCTTATGCCCAAAATCCCAGTGCCATTTTTAACAAGCTCCAGACTGCGGTGGTGGTGGCTTGGTCGTCGACTATGGTGGGTAGTTGTAGTCGGACTGCGTTGGTGGTGGGTGGTGGCGACAACGACGATTTTGTATGTGGCGGGGGTTTGGGGTTTTTACTTTGGATTCAACGGGCTGCGAGAATGGGATGGGCGCCCGTCGCGATGTGTTTATATGTTCTCATGTTTTGCTAAGTTAATTTTATTAAATATATGCATTTTTTCAATTTTCATTATTTTTAATATAATCCTTATTATAAACTGATTTAACTTAATTAAACTAATTATATTTTACTATGTGTATTTAGAAAGGTTGTAAAAGAACCGTCATAGTATATTGGTTAATATATTTTACTATGAACTTTTACAACGGTTGTAAATATAACCGTTGGCGTAGTAGACTGTTTACAACGGTTGTCAAAATAATCGTTGTAAATGTTGTCGGATTGCTCTATTACGACGGTTATTTAACAACCGTTGTTAATTGACCATTGTAAAAGGCTTTTTTTGTAGTAGTGGGAGCTAAGGATTGCACATGCAGAGGAAATGTTATTGTAATAGTAGGATCATTATTAAAATATGAATAATTACTGACATATTCTGCTTATAAGGTCACAAATCTAAAATGGGTATCTAGTTAAAGAAATAACACTTTAAGTTCATTAAAGGTACCCAAATACCTGAAGCTTGTTTGTTACACCCTAATGTCTATCACTGGTTTCAGATTATTCCTATTATTTATTTATTTCCTAATTCACATTGTAAACAAAATTGCGAAAAAAAAAAGACCTTATACACAAAAAAATAACAAATAAAAATAAATAATGATAATGATAATAATAGTAATAGTAATATTAATAGTCACTAGTACAAAAACAGCTTGACAGAACAGACGCTCTAGAACGGTTGTATCGGCTACCTTCTGACTGTTTGCCCGGTGGCATTCTCGTAATTAAAGGCGTAATCCTATAATGGGTTTACAAATGTACGATTTGGAAAATTAGAGACTGACAACATTTAGAAGGTATATTTTATACCCGTTCTAGTATGCTAAGTTTCTAGAAGGTATATTTTACACCCATTTTAGAATACTTTTCAGTACGCAAATCTTAAGTAACTTATATGATATATTCAATTATTTAGAACGTATATTGTAAAATACCTTCTGGTAAAATAAACTTTTCAGAACGTATTAATCTATATACGTTCTAGATATTTATAAATTTAATTAAATTCACAAAATGCAAAGTCCAAAAATCCCATCACCACCTCCAAATCACCGCAAACAGACTCTGTCTCCAAATCACCTCCAAAACCGCCCGCCACCACCTCTAAAAGCCGCCCTCCACCACCGCCAAAACCCATCCCTTTTCCCCAAATCGCTTCCAGAAATAGCAATTGCCATACTTTGAGTTCTAGGGTCCCGCCAATCATGGCTTCCCAGGTATCCTCCGCCGCCACAACTCAGCCTCAGCCAGTTTCGACTCAGAACGCTGATCCTCAGCCGGTCCAGGTTAATTTTTTTTATGACTTTTTCTTTTTAATTGAGCTAGAATGCAATTTAGGTACTTTGCTCGAGATTCAGTTTCTTGTGCTAAGTGTGGATTATTTGGCTCTGTTGATTTTCTTTCATGGACGTTTCACTAAATTCTATGAACTGATTGAAGAAAATCTGAAATCGTTTATTCTCACTCTTATTTGGAATAATTAAAAATAAAATAATATTATTATCTCTTCAATTGTTGAATGTTTGAGTTTTTATTTTTTTTACTTCAATGGTTTTGATACAGGGTGATTCTTCTCAAATGATATCCAATTTTTTTGTTCATTTTTTACTGATGAATTAGAATGTGGGTAAAAGGAAAATTAAATGACTTAAATATATAGGATTTTTACTTGTGCAGTTGAAATAAGATTTGATTCGCTAATTGTTTACATTGTGTGTTGAAAAAAGTAAATAGATAGTATGTTTTGGAGACATTTTCTAATTTCTTAGAAGTTTGAAAGACATCAATATGATATTGAGTCAAATGTGATGAAATTATAGCTTCATCTTTGCACTTTTGTTAACTCCTTACTTTCATAGTTAACCAAATGGAAGTAGACAGGATATTGCTCGGCGAAATTGAATTAATGGGATTTTCTGAGGCTCTAGCCACAAAGGCTCTTTTTTCTTCTGGTAAATTAGTTTCAGTGAGATACTAATCTATGGATAGATGTATATTAGATGAATATTTTCATACAATTCATATGAACATTTATAGATAGTTACCATTTTTTAGGCATGTAATTATTTTTGTTGTTGTATATACCAAGAATTACGTCCTTACAAAAAATGCGAATCAATCGTTCGTATTGAACTTGACATCTTACACATCTCGAGGCATTAGTAATTCTGTTAGTTATTCATATCTAAGCTGATTGGGCATCGTCTTCTCATTCAAAATAACATGTTCAGTAAAGAGGTTTAATTATCTGTAACTGTCATCTTCCCCTTGGATTGCTTCATGAATTAACATTTAATTTCTTTAGGTAATTCAAGTATTGAGGATGCTGTAAACTCGCTTATGGATAATGACAGCAGTGATACAGCTATTAATGAACCATTGATGGTAAGTTATTTTTTGTCTACATGAATGAAACATTGGTGTTCCATTTGTTTGTTTGTTTTAAAAATAAATATGTTTTTTCCCATGATCATTTATACTTTTATATTCACTCCACTATAGAACTGTATCTTTGTTATGTTCTATTTCATAATGTCAAACCTCTGCTACTTATGCAACAGCAGCTTTAGGCTCTATAGTCGACATCATTATTCCATAATAGGGAGGCTTCCGAGCTGAAATTACAGGAACAAATCTCAGAAAATAATACTGAAAAAAGAGCCCAAATATCACACATTAGGTCAGATATTATGGAACAAACTCAGAACCTTACCAACAAGCTGGAACACTTCACTGCTGCACTAGCAACCATCCAGGTGCAACTTCTGAATCTAGAAAAAGGAAGAAACTAGGCTGGGGGAGAGTCCATCTTGGGCAAGCCTTTTTCCACACCTGCAAATGAAAACGGATACAGTTCAAATACAAGTAACAAGTCTAAACCACAGATTGAATATTCAGGTACTCACAACACACATCCAATGCCTAAAATTAATTTTCCCAATTTTGATGGAACACAGCCCAGATCTGGGATACTAAAGTGCAATGGGTATTTCGAATTAGCACCACCTACGTCTGATTCTCAAAAGGTTACCCTGGTTGTTATGAACTTCGAAGGGAAAGCAGCTCAATGGTACCCGAATTTCAATAATCAGGGTGAAATATCATGGGCTCAATTCCTAGATATCATTTCAGCTAGATTTGAACAACTTAAGGAAACCAAAATAATTGCAGAGTTGAACAAGATTAAACACACAGGTTCATACATGGATTATGTGGAGAAATTTGAGGAACTTTAGGCCTGTATGTTGTTTCTTAATCAGGGGTATTCAGAGGATTATTTGGTGTCAAGTTTCATAAGTGGATTGTCATAAGAGGTACAAGCCTTTATTACTATGTTTGAACCTACCTCACTCCAGCAGGCTATTGATTTGGGCAATAAACAGTTAATTACCCTAGAGGTTATCACCAAGAAGTTAAAAGGAGCTCCCAGGTGCACCAGCTACCAAAACAACAAGAATGCATATGCTACACCTGTAAGGGCAGCCCCTACCTACAATCAGAAACCTCTTACTAAATTGTTGACTTCTGGAGAAATGGCTGCTAGAAGGGAGAAGGGGTTATGTTATAATTGTGATGAGAGGTTCATCCCAAGACACAGGTGAAAGAATAGAATCAGTTATATGATAATGACTGAGGAAGAGGAATTCTCCTATCTAAACAGTTTAGAACTTGAACCACCCAACAGTCTTGAAGTGATGGAAGAGGTGAAGATGTCTATTAATGCTATTACAGGGGAAGAAGGAATCACTACAATGAGGGTACTAGGGCAAGTAGTAGAGCACATGCTTCACATCCTAATTGACTCAGGTAGTACTCTGAGTTTCATACAAGAAAAGACAGCTAAAAGGTTGGGGTGTAAACTTTGCATAGTAAAACCTATTTTAGTCAAAGTTGCAAATGGCCAGAAGATGGTGAGTGCACAGGGGGTAAATAATTTCAAGTGGGAGATGTAGGTCCATTCTTTTAGCTACTCACTGAGGTTATTGCAGAATGAAGGTTATGATTTGATATTGGGAGGGGATTGGCTTAAATCTTGCACTCCTATAGAGATAGATTACACTAACATGGCATTGACAGTCACTTTGGGAAGTAAGAGAGTCGGAATTCAGGCTATTACCTCTACAGTAGAATGCAAGTTAATATCAAGACACTCTATCAAACGGTGCATGAGGAGAAATGTGATCAAATTGAGAAAATTTATTGGATGACCATGGAAAAACAAGATCAGAAGCCAAATTCAGAATTGGCAGTTCTATTAAAGAAGTATCAAGATGTGTTTGAGGAGCCCATGGGACTACCTCAAGGCAGGGGTATTGAACATCATATAATCCATAAGCTAGGTAGCCTCCCTAAGAATCAGTACCCCTACAGAACTACCCATCACCACAAGGAAGAGATTGAGAAACTGGTTAAGGAGATGCTAGAAGTAGGGATTATACAGGACAGCAAAAGTCCTTTTACATCTCCTTTGATATTGGTGAAGAAGAAGGATGCTACTTGGAGGATGTGTGTTGACTACAGGTACTTGAATGGTCTCACTGTGAAACATGACTATCATATCCCTGTAATTGATGAGTTATTAGATGAGTTGATGGGACCAAATATTTTTCAAAGATTGACCTAAGGAGTGGCTACTTTCAGATCCTAATGAAGCCAGAGCATAGGTACCTTACTGCCTTCAGTACTCATAATGGTCATTATGAGTTTCTGGCCATGCCCTTTGAACTATGTAATGCTCCTGCTACCTTTCAATCCCTCATGAATCAAGTGTTCAGGAAGCAACTTCGAAAGAGTGTGCTGGTGTTCTTTGATGATATATGGGTATACAGCAGGAATTGGGAGGACCATTTGAGACATCTAGAGGAAGTACTACTGTTATTAAGGGACAAGAGGCTTTATGGCAAGAGCAGTAAATGTAGTTTTGGAAAAGAGGAGGTGGAATATTTAGGACCTATCATATCCAAGGCTGGGGTTGCAACTGATCCAAAGGAAACTAGTAGCATGGTGTCTTGGCCAGTACCTAAAACATTGAAACAACTTATAGGATTTTTGGGTTTGACTGGATACTACATGAAATTTGTTAAGGGGTATGGTGTCATATGCAGGCCTCTAACTAATCTCCTGAAAAAGGATAAGTTTAGATGGGGAGAAGAAGCTCAATTAGCTTTTGAGTCTCTTAAGAAGGCTTAGGTCACTACTCCAGTTTTCTCCCTACCTGATTTTTCCAAACACTATGTTCTAGAAACAGATGCAGGTGGCAAAGGAGTGGGGGCAGTTTTGATGCAAGAGGGGAAACCTATAGCATTTATGAGCAAAATGTTATGCCCTAGGAACAAGTCCTTATCAGTATATGAGAGGGAATCTTTGGCAGTGCTTATGGCTGTGCAGAGGTGGAGGCATTACTTACATGGTCATAAATTCATAATCAAGACTGACCAATAGGCTCTCAAATACCTGTTGGATCAAAAGGCAATCACTCCCATTCAACAGAAGTGGATAACCAAATTTCTAGGATTAGACTATGAGATACTCTACAAAAAAGGAAAGGAGAATACAGTTGTTGATGCTCTGTCTAGGAGGGATTCAAATGAGATATGCTCAACTATCACCACCATCACTCCTACCTGGATGAAAGAGGAAGTTCAGATCTACACCAATGATAACAATTTCCAGGACATCATAGCAGCCAAGTCCATTGACAAAACTGCTTTCCCTAAATACACCCTCATTGGTGACCTCATCAGATACAAATGCAGGTTCTATATGGGGAAGGACTCAGATCTGAGGAAGGTGGTTCTAACAGGTATGCATAACTCAAAATATGGGGGACATTCAGGAGAAAAGGGTACTTATATGAGGGCAAAGAGGAATTTTTATTGTCCTAACATGAAGGTTGACATTATTCAATGGGTCAAAAGCTGTGAGGTGTGTCATAGGAACAAGCCTGACCATGGATTTTATCCAGGGCTGCTGCAGCCACTGCCCATCCCAAATCAAGCATGGAGCCATATTTCTATGGACTTCATTGAAGGGTTACCAAAATCTATGGGAAAGAGTGTCATATTAGTGGTGGTTGACAGATTAACAAAATATGCACACTTTTCTGCCTTACCACACCCCTACACTGCCCAATCCCTACCTAACCATTTCCTGGACACTATATACAAATTGCATGGATTGCCACTGCACATCATTTCTGACAGGGATAAAATTTTCACTAGAATGAATTGTTTAAGTTAATGGGAGTACAGCGGAACATGTCTACTGCTTACCATCCACAAACAAATGGTCAAACAGAGAGAGTCAACTAGTGCTTGGAGAATTATCTAAGGTGCATGGTGCACCACAACCCTAAAGTATGGAGTAAATGGATACCTCTGGCAGAGTATTGGTATGACACCAATTATCATACCAGCCTAAAGACAGCACCTTTCGAGGCTCTGTATGGCTATGCCCCACCCATTTCAGCAATGGGGCCCTACATGAAGAATGATGAAGTGAAACAGACCTTGCATCAGAGAGAACTTGCTAAGGGTATACTCAAGGAGAATCTATTACATGCACAACAAAGGATGAGGATGTATGCAGACAAACACAGGCAAGAACGCAATTTTGAAGTGGGTGACCAGGTTTTCCTAAAATTGCAACCTTTTCGCCAAAATTCTATTTCAAGAAAAGATTTATAGCTATCCTCTAAGTAATATGGACCCTATACCATACTAGAGAAGGTGGGGAAAGTAGATTACCGGTTAGATCTGCCTGAAGAATCTTGCATTCACCATGTTTTCCACGTGTCCTTGCTCAAGAGGAAGGTGGGTTCTGATGTGCAAACCACCACGGCTTTTCCTGTCACTACGCTAGACGGGGAGTTTCAGGTCGCTCCCCTTGCAATCCTAGGGACTCGGGCTATTGACCGCGAAGGTGAATCTGTCTCGCAGGTTTTGGTTCAATGGATGAACTCGGAACCTAACGAAGCTACGTGGGAAGATATCAAGTTTATCAGGAAACAATTCCCAATTTTGATCCTTGGGGTCAAGGATCAACCGATGAGAGGTGTATTGTCATGGACCTATGGCTAATCAATTCGGAGAAGAAAAGGGAAATGGTCGTGAACCCTAATTTCGTGATAAAGTGGAGAGAAGAGAATTTAAGGATGAAATCAACAGGTTTTGAGAATAATGAAGGTAATGGGTCGGGCAAGAGTCTGATGGAAAATGGGCCGGTTGTGGACAAGGAAAGGTTGGGCCGGCTGTGTTGTGCAATGGGAAATTAAGCATTTGGGCCGAAAATACAAATGGGATGGAAATTATTAAGGCTTTATTTAGTTAAACCCAAATGAAGGGTGTTTTATGTAATTTAATTAAGTGGTCCCAAAAACCACATGTTGTTAAAAGGGATGACGGAACAGTGCGTATGAACTAAGCAGTTAGAGATTATTTTCATGCTCCCTTAATTTCTCTCTCTATCTACATTCTCATACTTCTTCCTCAAGTCTCTATTCTTCTCCAGTTTACATCACAAAATTAATACAAAATAAATACATACAAAAATTACAAAACCGGTTAGATCCTAACAGAATATTACCATGAAAATCTACTATTGGCTCATTACACGTTCACTAGTTTTCACTTCTGTGTTCAAGTTGGTAGATGAATGGGGTGACTCTGTTCTAAGATCTTGTGTGCGAACGTAGAAGTTGCCAGCTTCAAATCCTGTATAGCTTTTTTTGATTTAAAGAATCTCAATGTATGTCAATTTGTTGTCAATATGTATCAATTACTATATACGTTTAAACTTAAGGTAAAAGGGATTTAGGTCTGTTTAGTATGCACACTCTTGGCATAAATTTCACTATCATTTTCCATTATGTGATGGCAGTTCGAGTAACTATATTCTCTAAGTGTTCTTTTCAATAGTCTCATTATCAGGGAGTTCTGTCATGACATTGTTATTGTTCACTCATAGCAAAAGTGTAAAATAAGTTGATTTCCTGCATGGCTAGTGAGGCTCGGTTTTTCTAAAATCAAACAACCTGGCCCGTTTATGTGAAAGTGGATTGATATAAACTGACTTATAGCCACCGTAATCTCTGGTTGAGAAAGCATACACCTTTCCATTTGTTTCTCTTCTCATTCTTCTTCTTCTTGATTAGTTTTACTTTATTCTAAGCCTGATGCTTCAATTAAATCATGATATTCCCATAACTACCATTGTGTTTCATTCGGTAACCACTGTAAGCAGGTCCCGTAACCACTGTAAGCACGTCCTGTGACCAACCAGAGATGATTAGTTGTGCTACTTGTCCCGAGCAGGTAAAGAGCTATTATAAAAGAAGTAATAAGCTTAACAACATTTCAGACTTCTGATTAAAGCAACAAGCTCAAAACAGGAAAGCTGTATTATTCAATGTGCTCAATACATTATAGACATACATCAATGAGGGATAAAGCCAGCATATTTAAAACCATCTAGGAACAATCTGGCCTCTACACGTGTAGGGAATGAATGAGATTGTACAGCTATAGCTAGCCTTAAGCAATCTGCCAAAACTAGCCGTTTGCATTTAGACCTTTAGGGTTTGAGGTGCATGTGTCAAACAAGTGTGTGGCTGAGGATGTTTTGGCTTTGTCTGCTGATGTAGGATTATGACCATGCATGTGTGTAATATGCATGGCTGCTGCTTATAAGCCCCCTCAATTCGAGGGAGGATGAAGGAACAACTGAAAGCTTGTGCCTGAATCTCTTGAAGAATTGACCTGAAAGAGGCTTGGTGAGAATGTCAGCAGTTTGATCAAAAGGTGGGACATGATGAACCTGAATTTGCTTGTGCACAATCTTTTCTCTGATAAGATGAAGATCCAGTTCTAGGTGTTTGGTTCTTGAATGCTGAATAGGATTGTGAGCCAATGCTATAGCCCCTTGATTATCTATCTAAACTCTGGGAGCATGATTGTCTAAGATGTTAAGTTCCTTTAATAATGCTTGTAGCCAGATCACATCACATGCTGCTGATGTTAAACTCCTATATTCAGCCTTTGTACTTGACCTAGAGACTTTGCTTTGTTTTTAGAGCTCCAACTGATTAAATTCCTACCAAGAGATGCACATACACCTGAAGTAGACCTTCTATCATGTAAATCTGAGGCCTAATCTGAATCAGCAAAAGCTGTAAGATGGAGATGAGAACTTGCTGCAAAATTCAGGCCATAAGCATTATTAGAGAGTGTCTTGGTTACTACAGTGGGATTCACCTCATCAAATGAGATCTGGGAGGCTTTACAAACCAGCTTTGCCTATGAAAGCAAGGCCAAGGTAATGCAATATCGACTGCAACTCCAAAACATGAATAAAGGGTCCCTTACCATGAGAGAGTACATCAACAAAATAAAGTCTTGTTGTGACATGATTGTAGTTACTGGAGAAAGGATTTAAGATCAAAGCCAAGTTTTGCATCTTCTATCTGGCCTAGGTGCAGAATACAACCCTGTGGTGGTTTCTATAACTACAAGAGCTACTCCTTGTGATCTCAGAGAAGCTCATTCTATCCTATTAAGCTTTGAGAACAGGCTTGAAACTGCTGAAACCATGGGCACTGATTCATCTTTTTCTGTCAATCTTGCAACCAATCAGCCACAAGGCAGAGGAAGAGGTGGTTTTCCTAGAGGAAGAGGAGGCAATTTAAGAGGTAGAGAAAGAAATTCTACCTTTAGAGGAAGAGGAGGCAGAGGCACATATAGAGGAGGAGATAGACCAAGATGTCAGATTTGTCATTATAACAATCATACAGCTGATAAATGTTACTATAGGATGGATATTAACTTCAATCCTAATAACAACTCCAGAGGTTATGCAGCTCAATCTTCATAGGCCTCCTATCCAAGCAGCAACAGTTCTGTTAACATGGCTAATATTGGAAATCAAGATCTCCTGTCTGAAAGCAGTTGGTACCCTGACTCAGGAGCAACCAATCATATCATATATGACATGAACAACATCAATCTTGCCTCTGAATATCTAGGAAATGACATTGTTCAAGCAGCCAATGGTACAGGTATGGCTATTGCTCCTTTTAGTGATTCTATAATAGCTCAATTATCTTTTCCTAACCACAAATCATATTTTCACCTTAGAAATCTGCTTCACATTCCTCATGTCAGAAAGAACCTCATCAGTGTTTCAAAATTTTCTCAAGACAATCAGGTCTTTTTTGAGTTTTATCCTAACTATGTGTTGTAAAGGCCATCTCCACAGGAATCCCCCTTCTCAAAGGAACTCTTAAGGATGGGTTGTACATGTTCAAGCTCATCAATCCACAAGATCACTCATCTGCTACACTCCATCAAGCACATCAACCTGTTTTCAATCCTGAAGTTAATTATGTTATTTCCAATAAAGTCCTTAATTTACAAACCTGGCATTGTATATTATGACATCCCTCTTTTAATGTTGTTAGAAAAGCTCTGCAGAGATGTAATGTTTCCTTCATTGATAATAAAAATGAGTCTTTATGCTCAGCTTGTATGCAATCAAAGTCTCATAAGCTCCCTTTTTCTGATTCTAATTCTGATTATTATGATGTACTTGATCTGATCTATACAGATTTATGGGGACCATCCCCTATCAAGTATTTTCATGGTTTTAGTTACTATGTTAGTTTTATAGACCACAAAACAAGATTCACCTGGATATATCTCCTGAAATTGAAATATGATACTACCAATGCCTTCATTCACTTTCATACTATGATCAAAACTCAGTTCAAGAAAAACATCAAGATGGTTCAAAGTGATGGGGGGGAGGGGGGAATTCACAGCTTTATCTTCATTTTTTCTTCAACAAGGAATTATCCACAGAATTTCTTGTCCTTATACTCCTCAACAAAATGGATTGGCAGAGAGGAAGCATAGGCATATTGTAGAGGTCAGTTTATCCTTGTTGTGTCATTCTCAGGTGCCAACAAGACATTAGGATGATGCCTTTTTCACTTCTGTTTACCTCATCAACAGAATCCCTTCTCAAAATACTTTAAACAAGTCTCCTTTTGAACTTCTCATGAAGCACAAACCAGATTACTCTACTCTTAAAGTTTTTGGTTATTTGTGCTATCCTTACCTAAGGCCTTACAATAAACACAAGTTGCAGTTCAGAAGCATCAAGAGTACATTCTTAGGTTACAGCCCATCACACAAGGGTTACAAGGTTCTTTTACCAAACAACAAGCTCAAAACAGGAAAGTTGTATTATTCAATGTGCTCAATACATTACAGAAATACATCAATGAGGGATAAAGCCAGCATATTTAAAACCATCTAGGAACAATCTGGCCTCTACATGTGTAGGGAAGGAATGAGATCGTACAACTACAGCTAGCCTTAAGCAAGCTGCCAAAACTAGTCGTTTGCATTTAGTCCTTTAGGGTTTGAGGTGCATGAGTCAAACAAGTGTGTGGCTGAGGATGTTTTGGCTTTGTCTGCTGATGTAGGATTATGACCATGCATGTGTGTAATATGCATGGCTGCATGGCTGCTGCTTATAGCTATTAGAGGCTAAATGAGTGGCAAAAGAAAGTGAAAGGAAACGGTTGGGCATGATTTTTGGTTACATCTATTCACTTAAGATGTTTGGATCTTTTTATTGTTGCTTATTATACTCTTGTCACTCTTTCATTTGCGCTAAGTGAGTCGCAGGTTTTTGTCCCATAGGAAAGAAGAGAAAGAGGAAGAGAGAAGAGCACGGGATAGAGTTCATCAGAAATTGTAGCAGGATAAGGTACATCTGAATTGATGTTATTCATGATGAATATTAACATATTTGCGTGTTGGGACAAAAAAAAAAAGAGACAATTTTCTAAAGAATTCTAACAACTAAGCACTCCTCAAAATTCATGTTTTCCTGAACATTGTTATTTTGTATATCATATTCCTTAAACTGTGGTAGTTAGAAAGACGGGGCATCCTTGGATTGCCTAGGGAAGCTCCTGTGCCTCTGAAACTTGATAATGCATTCCTAGAAAGAACAAAGGTACTCTAATGGTGGTTTGGTGGCTAGTGCCAGTGACACATCATTCCACATTCTAAAGTATAATGTAAGGATTACATTGATCTTTAATATATCTTGAATTTGCATGCATTGTAGGGAGATTTTAGTAACTGGATTATCCTTTATGGTTTTAGCGTGATGTAGTTTCTGCCCATCTAAATAGTGGGAGACTAGTAGATGAATAAGGTGTAGAAGATGCTTTTGAGCTTCTTTATGAAATTAATGAAAGAGTACGGTCTGGACTTTGGGTTGGGGTTGTTTCATTTATAATAACTCCTCCTGGAGACTCAATCATTTCATTGGTGGTGAGGTATGGTTTACTGCTCCATTTATACTCTTACAATCATCTCTCACAAGCTAGTTCCTCCAGAATGTGAGGAATCGTTGTTTCTTTATGTGATGTTTTAGGTCACAACAATGTTTCATTTAGACCGACCCATGTACCTGCTCAAATATCTTGCTAACCAAAGTCGTGTTTATATCTTCGACAAATAACTTAAGTGAGTATTCTCCTTTTTGAAGCAACTGATGTTTTAACTATATTACTTTTGGAATCGGAGATTTAATGTTATCTTCAATCAGTAAAAGAAATTAGGCAATTTGACTCCCCTTCCTCTTGATGCAAGGGGATAAGGTGCTTTTTGGTTGGTTTTGCAATCATCCTAACATCTCTCTGGATTTTTCTTGTAGAGTTATTAGATATACTTGTTGAAAATAATAATTCATATTTCCAATGAAAGAATTTGGAACACCACATTTGGTTTTAAGATGAAGACTTGACTTTGAAGAATAATAGGAGTCTTTTGTGGAGAACAAGGACTTTATCAAGTTTCCATAGTATTGAAAATAGCCTACAATAAATTTTTTGTATAGCCATGGTACCTATAAATAAGAGGTTCTTGATCATTTTTTGTAAGCAAGTAAAAACAAGAAATATTAATAAAAACTAAGAATTTGCAGCATGTAAAACTTCTTTTTTCTTAATTGTTGTTTTATCAAAATATATCTACACAAACTATTTGGTATTCTTCTTTTAACACCACACTTCCGCATCTAAAATTGCCAACAAATCTGGTATCAGAGCCAAGTTTTTTGGCTAGTGTCTCTACCTCTTTTTCCTACCCTCATAACAAAAAATGAAAATATATATATATATATATTGCTGCCATGTTTGCTCTTACCCCTAACCAAGTACCCATCTTTGATGGAGAACTCTATGACTATTGGAGTAGTCAAATGCAAACATTTTATATCTCAGTGGATCTTTGGGATATAGTGGAGAATTCGTAGGAGGAGCCACCAAAAGAAGGAGCAAGTGCAATGTGGAGTGACAAAAAATAAAAGCTCTACAAGGAAAATGTTCGTAGAGATGCAAGTGCCTTGAGATATATTCAACAAGGCGTAAGCAAAACCATCTTTCCAAGAATCTTTGGAGCAAAAAAGGCAAAAGAGGCATGTGATATTTTAAAGGAGAGTTTCAAAGGAGATGAGAAAGTCACCTCTTTGAAACTTCAAGCTTTTTGGAGAGATTTTGACAACATGGGAATGAAAGAAGGTGAAGGGATGCAATCTTTCCTTTCTAGCATTGTTAAAATTGTGAATGAAATTTGCGGCTTAGGAGATGTTATTGAAGATAAAAGGATTGTCCAAAAATTTCTAAGGAGTCTTCCAACTAAGTTCGATTATGTCGTCGCAGCCATCGAGGAGTCCAAGAACCTTTCCACCTACACTTTCAATGAATTAATGAGTTCTCTTCAAGTTCATGAGGAAAGAATAAATAGGTTTGCAAAATAGCCCGTTAAGCAAGCTTTTCAGTCCAAACATCAAATTTCGGACAAGAAAAACTCAAAATGGCAAGGAGGAAAGGGAGGCTTCAAAGAAGAAGAACAAAGAAAAATTTTCAAAGGAGGAAGACAACAACAATTTGAAAATTCTTCTTCAGGTTGCCGTATTTGTAAGAAAATCAACCATGAAACTAAAGATTGTTTCTTTAGATGCAAGAACTGCAAGGATTCAAATCATTCCTACTCTAATTGTCCAAAGAATAGCATAAATGACAAGGAAGAAGCCAACTTCACAAAGAATGAAGGTGACCTACACTTTTGCTGCATAAATGAACAAAATATGTTTGAAAATGTGTGGCATGTTGATAGCAGCTGCAACAACCACATGTGTGGAGATTGAAATATCTTTGTGGAGATGGATACTATCCACTCTTCTCAAGTGAAACTTGGAGATGGAAAGATTCAAGTAGCTAAAGGAAAAGGCGTAATTGCAGTTAACACAAAAGGAGGTCATCAGAAGCTCATAAGTGATGTTTATGTTCCGAATCTCACTCAAAATTTATTGAGCATCGGTCAACTCTTGGAAAAAGGATATTCAGTGTCTCTTGATAATGAAAAGTGCATAATCATTGACAAAAAGAACAACACTCCAGTGGTTACAATCAAAATGACTTCAAACAAAGTTTTTCACTTTGTTATGCCTTTTGAAAGGGAAGTTGCTTTAAATGGAGAGATCATTGATAAATTTCAGTTGTGGCATTTGAGATAAGGCCATCTGCACAACAATGGGTTATAACTACTCAATCAAAATAACATGGTTGTTGGTCTTCCATCAATCGAAAGAAAGGGGCAAGTTTGTGAAGGTTGCATTTTCGGAAAAATGCATCGACTACCTTTTCCTAAAACCTCTTGGAGAGCTAAAAGTCCACTTGAGCTGGTGCACTCAGATATTTGTTGACCTACAAGGACTCCATCTCTCAATAACAAAAGATATTTTCTTTTTTTCGATGACTTTACAAGAATGATGTGTTTATATTTTTTGCATGAAGAATCAAAAGCTTTTTCTGTTTTTCTGCAATTTAAAGTTCTTGTAGAAAAACAAAGTGGGTTAAGAGTCAAGACGTTGAGAACCGATCGTGGTGGTGAGTTTCTCTACACCCCTTTCATGGAGTTTTGCAAGGAAAACGAGATCCAAAGGCAGCTCACAGTTCGTAGAAGTCCACAACAAAATGGTGTAGCTGAGAGAAAGAATAGAACCATTGTCGAGATGGCAAGGAGTATGCTTCAAGGAAAAAATATGGATAAGAAATTCTGGGCCGAAGCCGTTCACACGGCTAATTACATACTCAATTGATCCCCGACAAAGGTAGTGCAAAAATAAAACACCTTTTGAGGTTTGGCATGAGAAAAAACCAACGGTCGATCACTTGAAAGTTTTTGGCTGTGTTGCTTATTCTCATATTTCAACTCCAAACCGTGAAAAGTATGACAAAAAAGGTGAGAAGCTGATCTTTATTGGTTATAGTGATGAGTCAAAGGGTTATAGACTTTATAACCCGGAAACTAATAAACTCATCATATCAAGTGATGTGGTTTTTGACGAAATGGCTTCTTGGAGTTTGGAGGAGAAGTCTTCTCAAAATTTTGCGTCAAATGAATTTCTGGAGACATCATTTGTACCAAAATGAGCAGCAGCAAAATAGGAGTGAAACTCCATCACGAAGTCCTCAAAGAAGTTCTCCAAGTTCTTCAAGTTCAGATTCTGAATCACCTCCAAGGAAGGTACGGTCTTTGAAAGATATTTATGAAAATTGTGATGTTGCCCTTTTTGGTTGTGAACCTTAAAGCTTTGTAGAAGAAACAAAAGAAGAAGTTTGGAGGAGAGCTATGGATGCTGAAATTGAAACCATAGAAAAAAATAAAACTTGGGAGCTTGTGGACTTGCCGGAAGGAAAATATGCAATTGGTTTGGAATGGGTTTTCAAAAATAAACTCAATGAAGATGGTTCTATCCAAAAACAAAAGGTGAGGTTGGTTGTAAGAGGGTATTCGCAGCAGCCCGGGATACACTTTAATGAAACATTTGCACCGGTTACACGAATGGAGACGATTCGGTGTGTTCTTGCAATTGGAGCTCAAATGGGGCTGAATATCTACCAATTAGATGTTAAATCCACATTCCTAAATGGAGAGCTTGAAGAAGAAGTTTTTGTTCATCATCCTCAAGGGTATGAAGTTGCTGAAAAGAATGATAAAGTGTATCGGTTGAAGAAAGCTCTCTACGGATTAAAACAGGCAGCTCGAGCTCGGAATAGCAAGATTGATGGATTTTTTTGCTAGAACGGTTTTTGAAAAGTCCAAGTGAGCCGTCTCTTTTCATCAAAAAGGAAGGTACAAAAGATTTTTTGATCATTTGCTTATATGTTGATGATCTTATTTATCTTGGTACTAACCCAAAAATGGTGGAGGATTTCAAGAAGAGTATGATGCAAGAATTTGAGATGTCTGATTTGGGACTCATGAAATACTTTCTTGGTATTCAAGTGAAGCAATCCGTGGGGGAAATCTTTATCTCACAAGAAAAGTATGTGGATGATTTTCTGAAAAAATTCCACATGGAAAATTGCAAACCAGTGGCAACTCCTTTGGCGGTGAATGAGAAGCTGCAACAAGAAGATGGTGCTGAAAAAATGGATTCAAAAATATATGGAAGTCTTGTTGGTTTGCTGATTTATCTCACAAACACAAGTCCCGACATAGTACATTCTGTTAGCTATGTTTTTCGGTTTATGAGTGATCCGAGCAAGACTCATTTTGCTTCAGCAAAGAGGATACTTAGATACCTCCAAGGAACAAAGAATCAAGGTTTGAAGTATGAAAAAGAAGAAAATAATGCTTTAATTGGCTTTACAGATAGCGATTGGGCACGTTCGTTGGATGATAGAAAAAGCACTTTGGGCTATGTTTTCTCTCTTGGTTCTAAGGTGATTGCATGGAGTTCTAAGAAGCAAAAAATGGTTGCTTTATCCTCAAGCGAAGCCGAATACATTGCAGCTTCGGAAGTTGCTTGTGATGCTGTTAGGCTTAGAAGAATTCTCTCCGATTTGCAAGAAGTACAAGTACATGCTACTACAATCTTCTATGACAACATGTCGACCATTGCAATGACAATAAATCTAATCTTTCATTCAAGGTCCAAGCACATCGAGCTACGACATCATTTCATTCATGATCTTATTAGTAAAGGTGAAATCTCAATGGAGTTTGTAAACACCAATGATCAAGCTGCTGACTTTCTTACCAAAGCGGTGACAATCGAGAAGTTTGAGAAGTTCAAAAGGATGTTGAAAATTACGAATTAAGAGGGGGTGTTGAAAATAATAATTTATATTTTCAATGAAAGAATTTGGTACACCACATTTGGTTTCAAGATGAAGACTTGACTTTGAAGAATAAGAGGAGTCTTTTGTGCAGAACAAGGAGTTTCTCAAGTTTCCATAGTATTGAAAATAGCCTACAATAAATTATTTGTATAGGCATGGTACCTATAAATAAGAAATTCTTGATCATTTTTTGTAACCAAGTAAAAACGAGAAATCTTAATAAAAACTAAGAATTTCCAGCATCTAAAACTTCTTTTTTCTTAATTATTGTTTTATCAAAATATATCTACACCAATTCTTTGGTATTCTTCTTTTAACACCACGCTTCCACATCTAAAAATACCAACAATACTTTGCTAATCAGCTTGATTGAGTATAAGACTCTTATAATGTGTGGTGATCTGGACAGAGAAAATGAGGTCTTACCATCAATTCTGAAGGATCAACCATGTTATTTTTTTCCCTTTTTTTTCCCTTTCTTTTGGAACAGGATCTTTCAATTGACCGTTGCTAAAGTTAACTTGCAAAGTAGCACTGCAGGATAATTTTATTTAAGTTGATGATAAATAAATCACTTTTATGTGCAGAATAATATAAATAGGTCAGTTTTATTTGAAAATTTAGAAGAGTCGACTACCATCTTAATTTGATCTTCTAATTAAGTGACATTAATCTTGTTTTTATGTCTTATTTGTTGCTCTATAGTTCTATTATGAATGAAAACGTTATGTGCCTGATAAAACCAAAAAGATTGCTTACCAAGAATAGGGGGTACTAACCTCAAATCTGAGATCAGCGACCTGAAACAACATCCAAATACGTCAAAGCGACATGATAAGCCTCCAAAAGCCCTCCTGGCGACCTAGCCGATCCTGCAAAACAACACCTTCAACTAAGGCGGGGGGCGGCCCCGGCGAAGGTCCTCCGATGCTTAAGTTAGATAGTGCGAGAGATAATTTGAGAGATCAATCCGTCATAAAAACAACTTGAAAATAAAAGAGAGATATGCACCCCTTTTATAGAGACAAGAGAAGTCCTCCCCAAACCAGGATTTCCATCTCCCACCACAATTCCATAAATACCGTGACCGACTTAGAATTAGGATTTCTCTTGTATGCTAAGTTCCAATAAGTAGTGGATCTCTCGCTTAAATTACCAGAATAGGCTTGGGCTTGTGATTCTTTCCATACAGTCCATCGGGACCCCATAAGACCATCCATATGAGCCCATTCGGGCCTGATATTTATAAAGCCCATGACCGAGCTTAACAGCTAGCGCCCAACACACAAAAGCATAAGAGGTCGCGACCCTATATGAGAACTCATCCTCATACTCCAGGTCGCTAGTCTACAAACCAGCTCGTCCACCCCTCAGAAGAAATGCTCCTTCCAAGAAATGAGGTCGCTTACCACGTATGGGTTTTTAGTGTCGTATCAGCTAGTCCCCCATGTTCTAGCTAATTGGGGTAAGAAATTAGGTAGGTCATGTAAACATAAATTTGAAAGAGCACAACCACCGAAAAAAACTATAAAACATAAATATAAATAAATCACCTTGCCATCTTACCAAACCATATTTCAGAATAATCGAGCTCGATATATCGAGCTATAATATCAATCGTTCCGTAAAAATTTACCACATAAACCCGCGACCTCCAAAAGATCAGCTCGCTGAGCTCGCTCGTCCTCCAAGATGAATGCTCTTCTTGGAAGAAGAGATCTGCGAGTCCCCAGGCTCCATACCTGATGACCTAAAACCATAGAGCCTTTCTCCCACGACCTGAAGTTGTAATCGGGCACAACAATCTAAGAAAAAGTAATCATAAGCAGCCCCAAAAAGTCAAAACACACCTCACTTTACCCATCCCATCTCCTTAAAGATTCATTCAATGCAGCCTGACAAAGTGTAAGACACGCGTCATCCCTCCATTCTCTCGTAGTATAATAAATGTTGTGGGCCCAAAACATTCCTAAAAAACCCTACTAACTCCCGCTCCAATTTGTCCATTCAGCTTTCTCGCCGCCCAACACACAAAAACCCCTCCATCTCCCCTCATTCGTCACTTTACTAAAAGCATAAGCAAAAAATCGCCATTTTCACTCTGCAAAAAGCTCGTTCTTTCTATGGTTTGAAAAACTTACCAACAATATATTGTTCATCTCTGATCTCTACGATAACAAAAATAGGTAAGTCCACATGTCTTCCTTTTTTAGTAATTAATTTCAATTTAATGCCATTTATACGTTGCATCTGCTGAATGTTGTGTTTTTCTGTTGCTTTCTTTCTCCTTTTATTTTTTTATAAATCCCATTTAATGGCAAAAATTAGCATCCCTCAACCTTGATTCTCAGAATTCGAACCTTTCTCCGGAATCCAACCCTACTGAAAACCCTTACATTTTTAAGAGAAGATGAAACCAGTCCTCTTCTCCTCCCTCCGGCCTCCGTGACGAACCGGAAGGCGATGTCAGTTGGTTGGATCTAGAAGCCCAGACTAGGGCTCACACCGACACTCAAACCTTACTAGAAAACATACCAGAAGACTCTTCTCCTGCCCCCTTAATGATTGTAAATATTTCAGAGGGCATTCCCTTACACAAACCCAATAACCCACCACCTTGCGAGCACATTTTAGAAAACCCTGTAACTTTAGCGCCCTCCATAGATGCTGCCGACCTACTCCCTACACCTTTGGTGACCAGGGCGGTTAAGGATAATTACTGGTTACTCCCTGACTCAGAGAAACTTGAGGAATTCCAACAAACCCTTAACCTCCCTGAGACCGCCCAAATGGTCCTCCCCGACCTACTCCATTTAGACCCTATGAAACCTTCACCAAACCATATTACCCTCTTTGACGAGCTACTCAGGTCAGGATTTAGATTCCCACCGCACCTGTTTTACACCGAGATAGCCCACTTGTACAGAGTCTCCATTTTACAATTGACCCCCAACTCCATGAAATTTTTGGCGGGGTACATCATACTATGTAAATACTATAACACCCAACCTGATCCAGGTTTTTTCCATTTTGTTTTCAAATAATATACCAAAGACACTCTTTTTATCTTTCTGCTCGTACCGGCAAAGCCCGGTTCTTAGTGAACCCCTTGAATAAGGTTACTGAATGGAGGAGAGATTTCTTCCTCATTCACAATACTGAGAGCTAGCCTTTCCCAACCGAGCTAAAATACCATACCCCAAAACAATCCAACCCTCCCAGTCCAAAACATTTTCCAATTCTGCACAAAAAATATACCAACCAGCTCGTGAAATGGAATAAGCGTCCATTTGTGGGCATCGACTCTCGTCCCGTCGATCCATATCTCGCAATAACCAGATCGGAGTTCGGTAGGTCTCCTGCATTATAAAACATTGCACCGTTACCCCGAACAACCATGAATTAACGCTAACTCACCATTTTATTATTTACAGATGCATTTGTCAGCCCTGTGTCTCATCGAGCTCTGGGGAGTGATTCAAGATTTTGTGTTGCCTACTGATGAAAATTTGTCAAAAGATCAATATCTTGCCCGCAAGAGAATAGGGTCGCGCGTAGTTTGGCAACTTGACTCGAGTCGTCTCTCGAGGAACATACAATCGGAATTTTAAATAGTTTGTTCAACACGATAACACATACAAATTGGGGGGGGGGGGTTTGATTGTTTTTATTATCTAAGAATTTAAGTGCATGAACGATAATTAAAACTAAGTATTCTACTTCAGCAACTCGAACGTATAAACTAGAGAAATTAATCTAAGAACTTTTGAATAAGATTAACTAGCATAAACGAGCAGAAATTATCTAGAACGAAATGTGAACGAAATGATTTAACTAAACAAGAAGCATAACCAATCATTAATTAAACTAAGATTACGAATTTAATACCAAAAGTATATTGGGTTCCAAGCATAAAATAATTCAAGACAATTATTGAAAAGCAGCTACTTAATTGCATAAATTAAACTACGAAATGAATAAAAGGGTTTAGAGTACTTATTAAACTAGAAAGCGTAGTAAATTCTCCAGCTAATCCGGAGAGGTGGGTTGACCTTGGTCGAAGAACGAATCACGAACGGACGGTTGAGCTTAGCGATCCTCGAATCTTCGATCTTGATCAATTGTTGTTATATGGATGCGGATGGTGTTTGTTCTCGAACCAAAAGATCAAATATTCAGAGTATGGGTGAGAGGTCTCTTCTTTTGGGACGGACTTAGGGGGTTTATATAGATTTTCCTTAACTTGGAGCATAAGAAACCCTAAAATCTCGATTCTGGGCCGCCGCGTCGACGGTGCGTCGACTGACGCGTGCTGGTGCTCGGCGTCGCTGCTGCCTGGGTGTGCGCGTCGGCAGGGCGGGTGCGTCGACTGACGCGGTCATGGATCGACGCCTCAGAGAATTGCATCGACAGTGCGTCGACTGACGCTCCTTCAGTCGACGCTTCAGCAAGTTGCGTCGACGGTGCGCTCGAC